>PVJC01003681.1:0-68561 GCA_004026665.1 Murina feae | reverse complement strand
CCGATGGCCTAGCCCCAGCTCCCCGATGGCCTAACCCCCAGCTCCCCAGTGGCCTACCCCCAGCTCCCCAATGGCCTAGCACCCAGCTCCCCGATGGCCTAGCCCCAGCTCCCCAATGGCCTAGCCCCAGCTCCCCAATGGCCTAGCCCCAGCTCCCCGATGGCCTGCCCCCAGCAGTCCCCCACACCAGGAATCCCAGCTTCCCTTAGGAGCCCACCCCATTCCCAACAGCGAGGTTCCATTCCCTGACCTGACTCCAGTGCCGAGGTTGAGCCAATCTCCTCTCCCATCTCCTGACTCAGGTGGAGGCGGGCTTTCCTGGGGGCCCCTCTCATCCTTGAAGCCCGAGGTTCAGCCCTCAGGCCCTGTTCCAGGACTCCTCCGCCAGCTGCTGCAGCCTTTCCCAGCAATGCCCGGCCACGGCCTCTGGGCTCCCTTCCCCTTCCCCCCTCCCCCCTGATCCCACATCCAACCCCGAGCCCAGGACTCAGTCTGGCTTGTGCCGAGCAGCAGGCAGCCCCCCTGGTGTCATGTGATCACACGCATCAAGCCAGAGACAGCCGACTGGGAGGCTGGGGAGGAGGGATTCGCTGTGGATGCACCTGGGAGAACAGCTGCCTGCTCTCCAGCTAACGAAGGGGCCTGATCGCTGGGAAGACCTCTGAAGACTGTCATTTGTTTGGGGGAGGATACAAACATCGAACTTCGTTCCCATTTTACAGGTGCGGAACCTACGCCCACAGAGGGGAGTGACTGGCCTCAGAGCACACAGCAGAGTGGGCACCTCGAGATTAGGGACCGAGGCTGCTAACTTACAGCCCCCGTACGGCCCCCTGCAGCCCAGGTTCAGCAGGAGACTCGCCCCCAAGGCAGGACATTCAGGAAGCTATCAGGGAACCACAGGATACAAAGATCCGGCCTCTACTTGGCTCCCCCAGGGCACAGGTTGGGGGGGGGGGCGGAGGGGAGCCAGAGCAGTAAAGCACAGTGCGATCCCGAGGGCTGAGGAGCATGGGGGCTCCCTGGGCCACTGCGGGAGAGGGGGCCCTCCCTCCCCAGCGCCAGCCTCACCTGCCCGCTTCCTCTCGACCAGACCCTCTTCCTGGGCGGCGGGGCTGGCGTCGCTGTAGGTGCTGTCCCGGGGCGAGGTCCCCTCCGACTTGCAGTAGATGGGCGACTCGAGCTGGGGCGGACGCGGCACGTGCTTCTTGCGCTTCTTGGGCAGCTTCTGCTTGGCCATGGCCAGTGAGTAGTACATGCCGAAGTTGTTGACGATGACGGGCACGGGCATGGCGATGGTCAGCACCCCGGCCAGCGCACACAGCGCCCCCACCAGCATGCCCGACCACGTCTTGGGGTACATGTCCCCGTAGCCCAGCGTCGTCATGGTGACCACGGCCCACCAGAAGCCGATGGGGATGTTCTTGAAGTCGGTGTGGTCGTTGCCCCGCGGGTCGGAGGGCCTGGCGCCAATGCGCTCGGCGTAGTAGATCATGGTGGCGAAGATGAGCACGCCCAGCGCCAGGAAGATGATGAGCAGCAGGAACTCGTTGGTGCTGGCGCGCAGCGTGTGGCCCAGCACGCGCAGCCCCACGAAGTGGCGCGTGAGCTTGAAGATGCGCAGGATGCGCACGAAGCGCACCACCCGCAGGAAGCCCAGCACGTCGCGGGCCGCCTTGGACGACAGGCCGCTCAGCCCCACCTCCAGGTAGAAGGGCAGGATGGCCACGAAGTCGATGATGTTCAGCAGGTTCTTGACGAAGTCCAGCGTGTCCGGGCAGCACACGATGCGCACCAGGAACTCCAGCGTGAACCACAGCACGCACACGCCCTCGATGTAGGTCAGGACGGGCTCCGTCTCCACCTCGCGCCGGAAGCGCACGCTGGTGGTGTTCCCCACGCGGTGGATCTCCGTCACGTTGCGGTCGATGTTGAAGGCCTCGTGGGTCTCCAGGCAGAAGGTGGTGATGGAGACCAGGATGAAGAAGAGAGAGGCAAAGGCCACCACCTGTGGGTGGGGTGGAGAGCGGGGACAGCCGTCAGACAGGGATGGGGGAGCCCAGCCGGGCAGGACCTCTGCTTGTGGGGGGCGGGGGAGGGGGAACATGGGTCACCAGGTGGTCCACTAGAAAGATGGTGGGGGCGGGGTTAAAGTTCACAGCCAGGAGCTAACACTCGCTCCTCACAGGGTCGCCCCCCACCTCCTCGGGTGCTTTAAGGCACTACTTCCCAGTGCCTAGGAGCTCAGGGCTGGCCTTGGCTCGAAGCTGCCGGGCCTGCGTGCTGCCTGGCTCTGCCCACCTCTAACCCAGCTGTGCGCTAAGGCTTTTTGGACGGTGCGGTGAGCAAATCAGCGGGGACTCTGTTACAGTGCCATTCTGCTTTTGCGGTGAGGGCAGGACCCGAGGTTCTGTATTTCTAACAAGCTCGCGGGTCCGGCTGTCTGTCCGCAGGCCCAGCGAGGCTTCCAGCAGTGTTCCTGCAAGCGGGGCGCTGGACCAGCAGCGCAGCATCACCTGGGAACCAGTTAGAAATGCAAATTCCCAGGCCCCGCCCAAGCCTACTGAGTGAGAAAGGCAGGTGTGTGTGGGGGGGTGCACACAGAATTACCTCCCAGGGGACTCTGGGCACACTGCATTTGGAGGTCCACTGCGCGATGGGCTATGCCCCGAGGCAGGAGGTTAGGGGGTGACCCTGGGCCTTTTCCTGTCGCGGAGCCTGCTACGCTCGGCCATGACCTACATCGGAAGCCCCAAGTCCGAGCCCCTCTCTTGCTTCTCACCTTAGGGTGTCCCAGCCGACTGCCCGGCAGGGGAAAGCCCCTGAAGGAAGACACACTCCACCGCAGGAGACAGGGTGGCCTGCCCAGAATAACCACCCTCCCGCTCCCCAGACTGGCATGTCCTGGCCCCTAAGCTCCAAAGAAAACTCAGCTGCTCCCGTGAGGATCCGAGCACGGCAGCGGCTGGTCCAGGCAGCTGCTGGGATCTCGGCAGAGTGATGACAGTGGCGCTGGCGCTCGGCAGAGGCACGGCGGGGCTAAGTGTCCCGTCATTATGAATGGAGATGAAATGCATGTGTAATAGCACCAATTACGGAGCCGTCATCCGTTATTCATGCGATGCCATTCACCACTGTCAGGGCACCCGTTGCTGGGGTCCGGGGCCCGTGACGCTGCCTGTTCGGCTTGGTGGGTGGGGGTGGGCTTCCTCCCCGAGCACAGGGCTGAGCCACAATCGGCGGGTGAGAGGGGACCGTAGCCCCATCACCGCCTGGCCACCCCCACGCCTGATTTCCACCTCACATGGCGTGGCTGTCTAGTGAGGCCTCAGAGCTGCTCTCCTCCCTGGGGGTCTGTACCTGGACGGGAGGTGGGGGCAGCACACAACACCAGGGGAGAACACGGGGGTCTGGGAAAACGGAGCAAGAGCAAGTGAGGAGGGAACTTTGGGAATGAGCTGTCATCCGCTGTCTACTCCGCGCTGGGCACAGTGGGCTCTGTGTGTGTTATGGCCTCAGTCCTCCCAGGGACCTGGAAGCCGGGGGGTGGGGGCGAGGGGGCGGCTTGAACTGCTTAACTTCTAAGACTGCGCCTTCTCTTCACATCAACCTGTACTACCACGCGGCCAGGGTCAGTCCACAGGCCTGGACAGTCCACTCTGCACTGTCCCTACTCTCCCGGCCACTCCCTCATGACTGTCACTCTGAGGGACGTGGACCTGTGGCTTAGGGCAGACACCATCATACACTAAGACTTACTTACTTTTTTATTGATTGGGGTGGGGGGGCATTGATCAGTTGCCTCCCATATGCACCCGACCGGAGATCGAACCCGAAACCTAGGTACGTGCCCTGCCTGGGAATCAAATCCACGACCTTTGAGGGCGGGAATGACATTCCAACCAACAGGGCCACATGGACAGGCTGATCCGATAGGGACAGGAAACGGGGGAGACCACAGATACATTTCGCTCTTGGCAGCTCTGCCTGCTTTGCCCCATGAAGGTACATGTCCTCAGCGGTCCTGGCCTCAGTGAGTTCTTCCCCTGAGAAATGGGCTGTCGGCGTTGGCATCGAATTGGGCCGAGGATTCCAAACTCAGCTCTCCACGGCATCCAGAGATGAGCCCAGTGGCCACGGTGATGGGAGCTGGGAGCCCATAGTCCTGGGGCTTCCCCCCCCCCAAAGCAAAAGGGGTGGGGACATCACACCCAGCTCTACCAAGAAGCAAGGGGAGCAGGAGCTGCTCTCTGAGGAAAAGTCAGCCAGGAGTTTTGGTCCCCTGGGAGGAGTGTGAAGTAATTAGTGATTCAGAAAAACAAGTTCAGGAAGAGCTGCCAAGGGGCAGGGCAGAGGGTGCAGAGGGGGGACGGGAGGGAGGACCCTGTGCCCCGGGCCACTATTACCCTCCCTCCCCGGATGCTGCCCAGGGTCCTCTGCGCAGGGGCAGGCCTGTGAGTACAGAGCACCCTCCCCGGCATCAGGAACTGCCCCGGATTCCCGCAGTACACACACACTAGCTTTTCTTTTCTTTTTTTAAAGACAGAACTGTCCCATCTAGTCGCTTCCACCCCTCACCTCCACCTGTCAGAGACGAGGGCAGGTACAGGGTAGCCACGTGTGCCCATTTCTCAGGATCAAACTGAGGCCAGGCCTCCTGCCTCAGCTCAGAGCTTTCCAGCCGGCCCTCCAACCAAATGAGGGCGGACAACCCACTTCTCTGGGATGGCACCTGTGGGGCCTCAGGCTCCCCGCTGGCCTCTCCAGGGCTGGGAGGGGCAGGAGGGTCTCACCAACCGGGACAGTAGACCACTGCTCCTCAAGCTTCCTGCTCCCTTGGGCCCCTCGCGCTGGCGGGCTGGGGACCCCCTGTCCCAGGGGCCCAGCTATTTCAGCTAGTGGCCAGCCCTGTGACCACCCTCCTCCACCAACTCATTCTAGAACTGCCCTGGATGGAAGGGTAAAGTCACACACTTCCGGGAGCAAGTCGGGCTCCACCACTGACGTCCTCGGAGACCCTGGGTAAGGTTCTTGACCTCTCATCATGGTTCGTAAAATGGAAAGCTGAGCACCTCCTTGGTGCCAGATACTGTTCGGGGGCTGAGGCACAGCAGAGAACAAAGCAAGATACCCCCATCCCTTAGACCTTGTGCTCTAGTGGAGGGAGACTGTCCACAAATAAACAAGTAGAACATGTAATATGTCAGATGGTGAAGCCGTAGAGAAATGAAGACAAAAGGAATAAGGCGTGTGAGGGAGGGGAGCTACTTCAAACAGGGTGGTCAGGCAAGGTCTCAAAGCCAAGGTGACATCTAAGCAGAGACTCAGGAGTGAGTTAGAGCTGATCCAAAGGCGCTGGGAGGCAGAGGGAGCAGGCTGTGCAAAGGCCCTGGGGCCACAGCATGCTTGGTGTGCTGCGGGGAAGAGAGTAGTACTTCCTTTACGGGCTGTTTTGAGGATTAAAAGAAATGATATTTGTACAACTCAGCACAGAGCTAGACTGTCTGGGGAATCTGGCCCCGGCCAGGGGTGGTTGGGAGATGACAGACACCCGTCATCAGGAACTGAAGACAACCAGTGGGGCAGGGAGGGGTGCCTGAGGAGGAAGGGCCAGGGAGGCAGACGGACAGAGACACATAAGGAGACTCAGGCCCAAACACCTGTATGAAGGGTGAAGTGTAGCAGAAGAGAAACTTGAGAACACACACAGCCCAAGACACTTGCAGAGGAAGATCTGTGGGGACGAGGTGAGGAGCTGAGCCTTTCGGGGAAGCAGGATCCTAGTGCCCAGGAAGCGCCGGGAAGGGATGGGCAGCCCGCGGCTATGAGGAGGCGAGGAGCTGGTCTGCAAGGCCAGGCACCTCTGAGCGGTACCTGGGCTCCTGGGGCAGGGCCTGCACTGTGAGGCCCAGGTCCGGGCCAAGAGACCCTCGCTCCCCCAGGGGCAGAACCCGGCCCACTGGCTCCCATGCCAGAGCTAGCCTCTATCTAACCCCACTCCCTGCACAGGCAGCACTTGGGGCCCCTGAGCGGCCCCAGAAGGCGTTCAGTCCAGTCCCGACCACTGGCCAAGAACTGACCCAGCTGAACAGTGCCCATCTGTGTCCCCAGCTGTCCTGTCCCTGCTCAAGCTGGTGCCCTGGCCGGGAAGCCCCCTCTCCCCTAACTGCGCGAGTAAACACGACCCACACTGCCTCCTTCTAAAACCGCCTCCTTCTAAAAACGACTTCGCGGAGCCAAGTGGCCGCCCCGCTTACCTTCCAGCTCCTCCGAGAAGCTGCCTGCACACCCCCAGCCGGCCTCGGCCCCGGCCTCGTAGGGGTGGGACTTAGCCCTTCCTCCTCTCACCTCCTAGTGAACTTTCGTGTTAAGACGGACACGGCTCCTGATCTGTCTTGTTTTGTCATCACTATCTCCTGCCCCCATTTTCCCACGACAGCCACCTGCTGTACCTGGCCGGGCTCTTTTCAGGGACAAGAGCCACCTGACTTGTCTTTATATTTAGAGCCCAGCTCGGTGCGGGCGCGCAGTACTAGTAAGCGCCCAGCTCGGTGCGGGCATGGAGTGCCCTCGTGCCAGCATCCCAGGCTGACACTGTCCATGGCCGAGGGGAGGGGCCTGGGGCTCCCTGTTCCCAAGGCCCAGCTGCCTGACTCTGTTCTTGCCTCCTCTTCCTCCAAATCTCCAGAACAGTCTCCATTTATTTTATCCCCTCCCCGACTTCACACCCAACCCCCACGGCGACGGAAACACCTCATCATCCTGAGACAAGATGTTCAAGAGGCAAACACAGGGCTGATAGAACCAGAAAGGAAACACAAAACCAGCCCAGGAGGACATGGAGGGCCTCAGGGCAGGCGGGGGCTGTGGCTGGGCCCCTTGGCACTGGGCCCAGCTGGCCCGTCTCCCAACCCCAGAGGGCGAGGGACCAGGGAGTCCTGCCCTCCTGGCTCACCAACCAGCTGGTCCTGGCAATGCCCACACTGAGAAGGAGGGCCGGGCCTTCAGCAGGGGCGAGAAGCCCTCACTGGGCATTTCCCTTCTAGAAGACCTCGGCTTCGGTCCCCTGCCTGGGTCACGGTCACTAGTCTCCTTTTTGGTCCTACAACAGTCCTACAGGGAGAACAGAGAGCGAGCAAGCTCAGATGGGACCTAACCTGGGGATGGAGACGGGGCTTCAGGTGGGAGGGAGACGAGCGGGCAAGTGGGGGGGCAGCAGACTCAGCCCTCCTGAGTCACAGGCCTCCAGCAGAAGCTGCAGGAGGCGCCGAGGCAGCGGGAGAAGCAGCCTGGACTCATGAGATCTGTGTGACCTTGAGCCAGCCCCTCTGGGTCTCAGTTTCCTTCTCTGTAAACCAGTAACAATCCCTGCCTCGCATGGGCCAGAAGAGACAATGGAAAAAAGCAGAGGTGACACCTGACACCTGGCAGATGCTTAACGGAGGTGAAAGCACAGCCCCAGGTGCCTTCGATCCTGTGCGCCAGGTCCTCCGTGTAGAAGGGCGACATCGTGGGAAAAACCAATCCAGGGACTGAATTAGCCAAAGGACTATCACCCTGAAGAGGGCTGATAAGTGAGTGCAGCCCCTGGCACCTCTGTAGACCCCCCTGTGGGGGGGTGGGGGGTGGGGGGAGCGTCCGGGGCCCCACTCATCGGCCTCCTAGCTGCCCTGAGAAGAGGAGGAAGGCTCGACTCTGCAGCTCTGGATGCTGCCAAAACCACACTGGTCCCCACTCTCCCTGGGCCTGAGGCCGCGGGCAGGTGGGGGCAGGAACCACGGCACCACCACCCATGGGTCCAGCCACAGTGAAGGGAGCAGGGTGAACACCCCCCGCCTGAACTCAGAGCTGCCTGGGCCAGGCCGGTAGCCAGGCAACAGGCTCCCACAATCAGCTTGGTTCCCTTCCTGTTGGTATCTGGCTTGCTCCTGTCGTTGGTACCAGATGCTGGTGCGAAGGGATGCCTGGGGCAGAGCCCTGCTCCTGGGACTACTGGGTCCTCAAGGCCACAGTCTGCAACACTGCAGGCCCTGCCAGGGAAGGTACATGCACAAACCCCGGGGTCAGAGCGAGGCGGGCACAGCCCCCCAACCCTCAGACCTAGCGGGGTGAGAAAATAGGTGTCACTTATGACGTCACCGTCTGCCCCAGGGTTTTCTGATGTCATCCACAGGAGGTGCACACCCTCAGAACACCTGGCAGGCCAGAGTCCTGGAAAACAGCCTCCTTCAGGGGAGAAAAGCTGTTGTAATGGGAGGAGCGGGGTGCTGGGGGCCGGGCGTCCTGGCTTTGATTCTCAGCCGACACCATCGGGCTGTGCGATCTGACAGGGCTATCCTCTCACAGCCTCAAGCTGTTAAACGGGGATGATACCGCCCCTGCCTATGTACTGGGGGGGGATTAGCGATTCGTGCAGAGGAGATGCATGGAGGGCTCAACAAACAGTTACTCATTTTTTAAATTCTCTATTTTCATTTGCGTCCCAGGAGCGGCTGCCGGCTCGCCGTGGCCTGGGCAGCTCCCTGGGCCTGGGCCCTTCACAGGAGGCACGCGCTCCCCGGCAGGGGCGCCGCCAGGGCCCGCACAGCTGCCCACATCAGTCTCGGAGCCCGGCGGCTGGGGACTCGACGCGGGTGGGTGGCTGGCTCTGCTGTCAGCTCAGTGTCTCCGAGGAGAAGCCTGGCGCCGCACTGCTTCAGGGGGAGAACGAACCCTGCCTCGCCCGTCTTCAGCCTCACCTGGACCGCCCTGCTGACCGGCTCCACACCTCAAGGGCAAAGGACCTGGGCTCCTGGCCAACCTCAAGGGGCTGGCCCAGCTCTGAGCTGACTCAGAGCCCCCTGGCAGGGCCACTCTTTGAGGAGTTGAAGAAAAAAATGAACTCATGGAACTCATCGATGTCCCAGCCCCTCGGGATCCAAGAGGGAAGAACCCAGAGAAGGTCAAAGTTCCCAGGGGCCTTCGAATGCTCAGGGAGAGGGCCTCGCTCCCCCGCTCCCTGTCTGCCTCCTTGTCCCACCTCCATCGAGCTAAGTCTGCCCCCTGCTCCCCCCGCCATCACTCGGGAAGAGCCTGAATGATCTGTGCTTGTCTCTGCCCCCCCAGTGCACACAGCCAGGGTCGGGGAACTGCTTGGAGAGGCCCACAGAACTCACAGCAGACCCAGGCCGGGGCATGACGGGCCCTCACCTTGAGTGGGTCTCGGGGCTGCAGGGAAGAAACCAGGGCAGCTGATTAGCTTCACTCTCAGGCCCAAAGAAGGTCCCTGGGATGCCCACAGCCCCAGCCTGGCTTCCATGGCCACTGAGCCCTCTGTCCCCGCTTCTCTTCCAGGCAGACGAGCCCTCTGCCCTGGTCCAGCCCAGCCTGGCCCCTCCCGGTAGCCCCTCCAGTAGCCCCATCCCCAGCTCCTGCCCTCCCCTGGAGGGCTGCAGAAGGGGACTTTTCCTTCCATGACCGACCGGCTGAGGGAAGGAACAGGGGGTACTGGGAGGGGAGGGGCAGCAGGGCTCCAGACTCACTACCATGACAACCTGGGACGCCAGAGGTGACAGGACCAGCTTCCACCACAGCAGGCCGTCCCCAGACCTCACGTATGGATCCCGACAGATCCCAGCCAGGAGGTCAGACACCAGCCCCCAGGGTCCTTTTTTCAAAGAATCTGAGCCATCCTTCCCGATTGTTTTCCAGCTGTCCCAGCACGCCTCTCTCCCCCACCCCTCCACCTGAGGGAGTCTGGGGCAACTGGACTGACTTGGGGGGAAGGGTCTAAGCCACCCCCACCCCCCCACACACACCCCCCCACTTCAAGCAGAACCCCAACCAGGGCTTTCCGGGAAGCCAAGCCAAGCGGTGCCGCAGCAGGAAGAAGCGGCAACAAACACGGGCTCTGGCCACTGGCCTGGGAGCCTGCAGGGCCCAGACATCAGGCACCTTCCTGTCTAACCCTGGCTCACCCAGCACATCCCAGGGGTGCAAGGAGCCTCAGGGGCATGGGATGGGGCAGGCATCCTGTCACCCTGCAAAGGGGCCTCTCCCAAACCCGGCCCAGAAGCGTGAGTTCTGGTCCCAGCTCTGCTTTGATGAGCAGAAGAGGCCGAAGCTGGCACCCGCCTCTGAAACCCCAGCTCCCAGCGCTGAGATGCTGGGGCTCTCCCGGAGGCAGCACCTAGGGCCTGCCACAGAGCAGGCGCTGGACACTCTAGTTGCTCCCCTAAACCCTGCCTGACCCCAGCAGCAGGTCTAGGTGTGGCCCTCAGGACTCTGGCCCTGTAGAGGGGTGGGGAGAAGAAGGGAGCCTGTCTTCCTAAGAGGTTGGAAGAGCTCAGCTAAGGGCCCCCCACTGGCTGGGAGGGGGTGCAGCAAAGAAGGCTGGTGCAAGTAGAAGTCAAGTGTGTGCAATTTCATGGTGAGGCATGCAGGGGCGAGGGTGTGTGTGAGAGAGAGAGAGAGAGAGAGAGAGAGAGAGAGAGAGAGAGAGAGAGAGGAGAAAGAGAGAGGTCCCTGGGGCCCATGGAAGGCAGAGGAAACTGGGAGGCCAGCATGGAAAGGTAAGTCATTTGGGGCCAGGCTCCCCCCTGCCCCTACCCACCACCACCACGCGCCTCCTTGCAGACCTGAGCCGAGACCCAGGCTCCTGCCACTCACCCTGGCCGCCCTGGAGGAGTAGGGGTCCTCGAAGAGTGCCCACATGCGGGGCTGCCAGCCGCGGCAGCCCCCGGACCCGGCGCCGGAGCCCGCGCCGCCCTCGTGGGGCCCCAGGCGCTGCAGGGCCAGCTCCCGCTCCTCGTCGCCGGCCTCGTCCCCGGGCCCCGCGCCGCCGCCGCCGCCGTCCGGGTTCTCGAAGATGTCGAGCGCCTCCTCGGCGTCGCGGTGCTGCCGGTAGGTCATCCAGCAGCAGGGCTCCACGTCGGTCTCGTCGATGCCCCAGAAGGTGAGCTCCTCCTCGAAGAGCGGCCCGCACACGTCGGCGGGGCAGTGCAGCTTGCCGGTGCGGTAGTAGTTGAGCACGTACGCGAAGACGCCCGGGTGCCGGTCGAAGAAGAACTCGCAGCCCCCGCCGCCGCCGCCGCTGCTGCCGCCGCTGCTGCCCGCGCCGCCGCCATCGGGCTCGGGCCGGCCCCCGCCGTCCGGGTCGGCCAGCCAGGCGAGGCGGGTGCCCGGCAGGGTGCGCAGGGTGCTGCGGTAGGTCTCATGTCGCGTGCCGCCCACGTTGATGATGATCTTCTCCGACGCCTCGCCCTTGGCCATCTCCTCCTTCAGACATGTTTTGGACGGAGGCTTGTTCCCCGACTTGCGCCCGCGGTAGGAGGAGACACACACCGAGCTGATCATAAGAGGCGCTGCGGGGCTTCCGCTCGGGGCGGCCGCTGCCCTCCAAACACCCTTCCCGAGGAGGCAGCGTCAGGCCGGGCGGGGAGGGGAGGCGGCGGCGAGGCGGCGGCGGCGGCCCCCTCCGCGGCGTGGCCCTGCCCCCGGCTCCCCGCGGGGCGCGGGAGGAGTTGGGTTCCTCGGGTGCACAGGTGGTTGGGGTCCGGGCTCGCAGCGCCGGGGAGGGAGGAAGGGAGGGAGGCGGGCGGGGAGCGCAGAGCCCAGCAGCCCAGCGAGGGGCCGGGCGGGGAGCGCAGGGGCGGCGCGCACACGCTCCCCGCGGGGACCGGACACTCACACTCGCCGGACGCTCCCCCCGAAGCCCGGGAGGCGCCGGGTCCCGCACACCGCGAGGCTGCGGGCGCGCGCGCTCCCACGGGCCCCTCGGGCTCTCGGACCGCACGGAGCCGGGAGCGGCGGCTTCCCCGCGGCGGCCGCGCAGCAGCAACAAGTCCTCCGGGGCCGGGACGACGCGCTCACGGCAGCCGGGGCTCCTCGGGTCCGGGCTCCGCGCGGTCAGCACGAGGCGGCGGCGGCGGCATGTGGCCTCTTCCCCTCATTCATAAATCCGGCGCCGGGCACCGGGGCGGGCGGGGCTCGCGGCGAGCGGGCGGGCGGGCGGGCGGGGGCTGCGCAGGGCGAGGCGGCGGCAGGAACACAGGCGCGTCCGCCCGCAGGAGCGAGCCTCGGGCCCTGCGTCCTGCTCGGCGGCGGCTGGAGCGGCGCGGGGGCCGCGGGGGCCTCGGACGGGGCGTCCTGCGCGGCGCCGATCCCGGGGGGCGGGGATGCTCCGGGGAGCGGGGCGCTCGGCACCGGCGAAGGCGTCTCCCGGGCGGCGGCCGGGCGGCCAAGGACACCTGCAGGCTCTCAGCGCAGCGCCCCGGCCCCCGGCTCCTGCGATCTGGCGGCGCCGGGAGCCGCGCCATCCACGCGTCGGCCCATCTCCGGGCGGGGCGCCGGCCTTGGCTCGCGGCGGCGGGGGGCGGACGAGAGGTAACCCGAGGCGAGGGGCGGGGGGGCCGGGGCCTGCGGGTCAAGGGGCTCCTCCCTGCCTCCGGCGATGCCAGCCGACACCACTCTCCGGTGGCGCCTTTTCCTCTCGGCCCCGCCTCGCCCGGGCGCGCCCTCCGCGGGGCGGGGTGGGCGGGGCGCGGCGCGGGGCCGCCCCGGTCGCTGCAGGGCCCCGGCGGCCCCGATCTCAGCCTTTCTCCGCCGAGCCGAGCCCCGCCGAGACGCGTAACCCTCTCGCCACCGGCGCCCAGCCGAGCGCGCCGCCCTGCGCGCCTCCGCCACCTTCTCCCTCCCGCCCCCCCAGCCCGCAGCTCCTCCCACTGCAGCCCCGGGGACCGCGGAGCGCGCTTCACCCCTGACCTCTAACCTCCGCTCACCCCCTCCCCGCGCAGCCGGGTGCGCCTTTGCGGTTTCTTTGCGGCCGACGGGAGGGGGGTGGCGGGGAGAGCGAGAGGAGGCAGCCCCTCCTGCTCCAGACTCCGCGCTGGGGCCTCCTGACCGCTCCACCCGCAGCCTGCGCCCGCCAGGCCCTGCCAGGCCCTAGATGCCCGTGGTCATGAGGCTCACCCAAGCCCCCCTGGTGTACGGGTGACCCCGCCGGCTCCTGGCAGTGGGTGGGCCTGAAAGACGATGAAGCCTCGGCTCACAGGGGAGGTGCGGCCCTGCCCCGGGACCCCTCGTGGTTCCGCTGTGGTTTCCAGCCTTGCAATGTGACCGCGCCCTTTGTTATGTCTTATCCTTCTCCGGACCCTTAGCGCTCAGCCCCGTGCTCCCCCAGCGCCTGCCCCTGAGAACTTGTTTGCTAAGTGACTGCGAAGCTGCCATGACCAAGACATTGGGCACTAACAGCTTCGACTGGCCTCATCCCAACAGCAATTCCCAGATTCATCTGGTTTTAGGTCCAGAACCTCTTAATCTTTAAATTAAGCCTCTTTTTTTTTTCTTTTTTTAAAAAAAAGCAGTTTCAGGCAGCCTTTATATTTCCCTCTGGATGATGATGTAAGGAGGGTCTGGCAGAAATGCAAGTGACAGACACACCTGCCCTGGACACCGGCGCCCCATCCGATCTCCAGGTCAGGAGAGCCTGGCTATGCTGGGACAACCAGGACAAGGGCCTGAGGAAAAGGGAAAAGCCCAGGGCAAGTTCAAGGGGTTCTTATAAGCAAAAGTCTCATTAAAAATGAAATCAGGAAAGAAAAAAAGAACGAAGGCAGAGCTCAGCCAGCGTGGCTCAGCGGTTGAACATCAACCTATGAACTAGGAAATCATGGTTCAGTTCCCAGTCAGGCTCGATCCCCAGTGTGGGGCGTGCAGGAGGCAGCCAATCAATGATTCTCTCTCATCATGGATGTTTCTCTCTCCCTCTCCCTTCCTCTCTGAAATCAATAAATACATATATATATATTTTTAAAAAAGAATGCAGTCAGAAAACCAAAATGGCAATGATCATTGATGATCCGTACTGATATGCAGAGGAGGTGGTACCATGTGGACTGTACTCAGAAGCACACATTCACTGGCGCCACATTGGCATCTGGCCCCCCCACCCCTTGGACGTGATGTCTGCATCTGAGAGTTCCATTGTCTCTGAGTTTGCTGCAGCAAAAAAAGAAAAACCCCAAATGTGACCGGGAAGAGAAGACCCGGGCCTGGCCAGAAGCTGGAGCGAGGAAGGAAGAACCATAGCGAGGAAGGTCACGAACCAACTGTGATGAATGGCTGTGAAGTCCCATCTGGTTGGGTACCTGCCCCCCACGTCCCGTTCTTCACGCTGCCTGAACGCAGTCCTCCCAGAAGGAGGTGAAAGCCCACCCTACTCCTGAGTCATTTGCTCATTCAGTTAGTATTTCCTGAGTGCCTACTATGTGCCCGAAGCTGTTCCCATAAAACAAAGGTGCCCTCCCCGCCCCAATACTTGCCCTAGTAAACCTCTGCCTCTTGGAGCTTGCATTCTGCAGTGTTTGAAGATGGCGTTCCATTCCTCTAAGACCCTGGCGTGTGGGGACATGGGTGGAGGGAGAAAGCTGCCCGGGGAGAAGGAGGCGTGGAGGGAGGTCAGCAAGTTGGGGTTGAGGTAAGGGAACCCTGGAAGAGCCAAGGCAATCAGAAGGCCCAGCCTGGGAGGCGCAGGGGGAAGAGGTGCCCTGGGTAGGAGGACCCCTGACTCAGCGCACTGATGGGCTCCTGGCTGGATGGGGGAGCTCAGCCTAAGGCCTCACCGTTTGCTAAAGGTTTTATGCTAGAGCTCTGGGCTACCCTGTTCCTGGGCCTTGCTGGAATTTTCTGGGGGACTGAGTGTGCCCCAGTGGGCGTCAGAAGGCTTGTCCCCCATCAGTTCTGTGTGTATGAGGTCATGCTGTTTCCCCAAAGCCCAGGATCCGGGGAGGGAGGAGAGCCCCCTGCCTGCCTGCTGTGTGCGTCTGCTGTGAATGGGTGGGTGCTGCCCCCTCGTGGTGCTAGGAGACCCTGCACCAGACCTCACAGAAGCTGGGGGCTGTGGTGGTGAGAAAAGGGGCTGAAAGGCCCAGGGTGACCCCTGATTCTGCCTGCGCCCTCCCTTTTCGATTCCTCCAACACCTTGATAACCGATAGGCGTGAGCAAGACTACGAAGCAGTCAAGTTGGACGTTCCTACATCTGCGTCCCGTTCCCTCCATTATCCCCGTTCCTCCACCTTTGTCCCCTGGTGCTGTGGTATCCTCTGTGGGCAGGAAGGAACATCTGTCTAGGAGCTAGTTCAGGCGGAAGTGTCAGCCACAGGGCCGCCTTCACCAGGAGTAAAAGTCTGGCCAACGACTAGGGGAACAAGGTGTGACTCCCGAGTGACACTGATGGGGCTTGTAAGCACCTGCAGCGGTTCTAGAACCCGTCAACGCAGGCCTGGCTCTCAGAGCTGAGCTGATCCTGCCGGGATGGGCTCAGCTGGCAGGAGCCATCCAGTCTCTTCTTGGGCTCTGCTTGTTTTGCGGAGGGGACTGGTCCATCGGGACTAGAAGCAGGTCGCATAGCTGCCAAGGCAAGGTCCTGTCCATTGGTCCTCACGCCTCCCTGTTGGCACTGGAGCTCCTGCCAGGAGCCACCCCCCTCTCCCTCAGGTCCGGGTCAAGGAGCCAGTCCCCTTTCCCAGCTTGCTCTGCTCCCAGCCCTGTTAATTGAGTTGCTTTATCAGGCATCACCACTGCGGGACGGGCATAGGGCCTCTCCCCTCATGGAAGGAGAAGGGAAGGAAGGGTGAGAGGAGGCTGCCAGCCTCCAGATTACTTATCGGTTGATTTAACCCTGTCTCCCCTCCCCGCCCCCCTGAAAATCTGCAGAGATGCACAGGCTCCAATGCAAATGCTGAGAGTCTCCCCAGGCCGGGTCTGGGGAGGACCCAGCGTGGAGCACAGCCCACGGCCCCGTGAGGTCAGCTGAATGGCTCTGCAGAGCTGAAGGCAGGGTTTGGGTGGCTGTGAAAACCCTAGTGAAGGTGCATGTGGGGCTCTGGGGAGCTCCAAAGATGGCCTTGATGGCCCAGCTCTTGAAGAGAAAGGACCAGAAGGCTGCAGGCCACACGCTCAGCCTGGCCAGGACTCAGAGCCTTGTAAAGCGTGGACTTGGAACCCAAGGGCTGTCGGGGGCCCGAGTGCCTGCTCCCCGGCACCTTCTCCTTGACAGGTTTCAGGCCGCAGGAGCAGCAGTGAGCTCCGGGGACCGAGCTGCGCCTGGAATCGGGCCAAGGGCCGCGAGTGAGACGGGCCCACGTGGCCTCTGGTTCATGGGAGTCACAGAGCCAGGGCCAGCCAGGTGGCCCCCAGAGTCCTCCTTGCTCAGGGCTGCTGGGTCTCTACCCAGCCTATGTCCAGAGTGCACGCACGCACCTTAGCTCGGGGCCCAGCTGGCGAGACTCAGCACTCAGCACGTCTCCATCTCCATTCCTCCCACTGGGCTAACTTCCAGCTGCACTGGTTCATTCCATTAGAACAGTTCATCAGTCCTGATGGACTGGCCCTCCCGCAGTATCCTGGAGGCAGGGAAGCATCGGCTGGAGAGGCAGCCGAACCCTGGCTCCTCGTAGATGCTCACGAAGCCCAGGGCAGTGCGGAGAGAACAGACACCCAGCACCCAACCGGCTGCAGCCCAGGGAGCCACAGCGTGGCTCAGCCCTGTCTTCCTGCCCCATGGCGGGCACTGTGCCAGGCACGGAGTAACCCCGACAAGGGTGCGTTTGTTGTTGAGGACAGACGTGGTCTTCTCCGCATCCCCCAGGTTTCTTCCTACAGAAGACGATGTTTAAGTAAAGGACACAGTGGAGTGCCTGGCACTGTGGGCGTGATTGGCAGGACGTTCCACGCCAGGTTATGAGGCCTATGCAAGGCAGGGTCTGCCTGGTCCTTCTTTGTATGTAATTCTTCTCAGTGCTGAGCACAGTCCTGGGCACTCAGAACGCTCGGTGCATAACCTGATGAGGCCGTGGGATGGGAGGGCAGGGCGAGAGGGCACCTCTTGTCCCTTGAATTGGCCTCTCGGGCACCCTGAGCAATCACAGAAGAAGTCTGCCACCCAGAGATGAGCAATGCTCCCTAGGCTAGTGCCCTCTGGTGACACTCTGAGCCCAGCTTTGCAGCCATTGTCCCAGGTGCCAGCCATCTGGATGAACACGAGCGAGGCTGCTGTGGACCCTCTGACCCGCTCATCTGACCTCAGTTGATAGCAGGAGAGTCACTCAGACAAGCCCTGCCTGAATCCCTCACTCAGACCACCACAGGATAGAATAACACGGTTGTTTTAAGCCACTAAGATTTGGGGTAACCTGAGTCAGAGCAATATGCATCGTCTCATTTCAATCCATTCATTTTACTTGTTTTACAGACTAGGAGATGTGAGCACCGAGGCCTTGGTCTCCCCAGGAAGCAGAAGTCCTAGCTGGCGTTTGAGCTTGAACTTGGGAAGTCTGGCTCCTTACTCCCTCAAACCCAAGCCCGTGTGAGGCTGCTTCTTATGGGGGTTGTGTGTCCCTCCTGACAGGAGGGTTGACATTTCAGCCAAAAACATACCTTCAACCACCGGGTTGAATAAATTTTCGAGGCGTGACATTTCCAGCACCAAGACATCCCCCTGTTTGAGAGACATATGGGGAGACTTGGTGGGGGAGGGGGAGAAGGAGTTCCCTTCCCTTTCCCCACCTCGGGACAATGGGAATGGTTTATCCTTGTGTAGCCATAGCTGGCACAGAGCCCGTGACAGTGGATACTTAATGAATGTTTGCTCAGCCCTGGCTGGGTAGCTCAGTGGGTTAGAGTGTCCTCCCACGAGGCCAAAGTTGCTGGGTTCAATCCCCCCCCTCAGGGCACATCTAAGAATCAACCAATAAATGCATAAGTGGAACAACAAATGGATGTTTCTATCTTTCTCCCTCCCTCTCTCTAAAAACAAAATCAGTTATAAAACTAAGTGTTTGTTTGTTCAACCAATAGACGAATCCACAAAGGAGTAAGTGATGGAGGACAGGGGACCAAGATCGGGATAGAAAGGTTTTCCTGCCATCTGCTGGCCGTCCCTGGAGCAACACCGTCTCCTCAGGCAGGAGAAGGAAATGGAGAGTCCCTGGGGGGACCTTGGCTGGCAGCTCACTCCAGGCTGGAGAGGGGTGGCGTGGGGGGTAGGGGACCTTCCCCCTCCCCCGGAACCAGTCTGTGCTCCTTGAGGGCGAGGCAGCTCCTTAGGTGCTTACTAAACACTTGAGACTGAAATTTGAGAAAATACATGACAAACTTCCTATTTCATCTTTACCTTCTGTTTGAAGAGAGGGGCCACTCTCTCACGACTTAGAACACGGCTTGCTCCAAGGAACGCTGCTGCCCCTTACCTGGCTCTGAGGCCTGCCCCCGCCCCCATCCTCCTCGCAGAGCTGGCAGGCAGAGCTCTTCCTGGCAGTAAGGCAGGCAGGGCCTTTCCCCTCAAAGCCCCGGAAGTGGACACCAAACACCGTCCTCACGCCGATGGAGCCTCATGTTCCTCAAATGGACAACCACCAAGCCAAGCCATGAACATGGCAGTCAAAACCCCACAGAGTCAGGTCCCTTATAGAAAGGACACAGCAGTGCAGCAGGCTTCCCAGCTGCAGATGTCAACCTAGGAACCAAGCAGTCACGGCTCTATGCCCGGTGAGGGCAGATGCCCGGGTTGCTGGCTTGATCTCTAGCGGAGGGCGTGCAGGAGGTAGCCGACCCATGATTCTCTCCCATCACTGATGTTTCTCTCTCCCCCTTCCTCTCTGAAATCAATAAAAATATATCCTTTAAAAATTCTCTTCCATTGGTTGGATTCTTAGATGGGAGACCCATGGGTATGAAGGGCCGGCTGTAATATTTATTGGAAAAAACCCAAGTTATAAGTGGTGCCGTCCAGTTCAAACCCGTGTTGGTCAAAGGTCAGCTGTCTTCCTCAGACAGCTGTTGCGAACATCCCTGGGAGTGGGCCGGTACAGTCCTTGGAGCCCATAAGGCCTGTTGCAAGGACACCCAGACAATTCTTGGAGAATAAAAACACGTCCCTCCTCCTCCTCCCCAAGTCCCAGCCAGCCAGCCACACCCACAGCGCCCACAGCATCCCATCCCGGCTTTTACCCAACGCTGCTCCATCCTGTCCCTGAGCCTGGCAGGTCAGAAAGGCAAGAGGGGCTTAGTAAGAACAGACACTTTATTGCACACCACGGGGGGAGAAGACAGGAAGGGGCTCAGGGTGACAATGCCTCATCCCCTCCCCTGGGCTGAGCAGTCTTGACCTACCCAGGGCTCTGGCCAGCCATGAACCGGCGCCAGGACCTAAAGTGATGCTTGCTGTATGCACCTGCCCCCACCAGTCGTTTGACCTCAGGGAAGAGGCAGTAGGTCCCCACTTTGGGGGCCTCATGGATGCTCAGGGTGTCTGGTGCCTTCCAACATGTTCAGTCTCTTCTGTGGGGAGGCAGTGGCAGGGGTGTGGCTGTGAGGACAGGCGGGAGGGCAGCTCTGCCGGCCTGGGAGCGCACAGCTTCCAGCCCCCAGCCTCATGCCGTGCAGGCTGGCTCAGGAGGCACCTCCCAGCACTAGGAAAGCTGCTGTCTCTGCAGGGTTATTGCTGGAGGGCAAAGCCACGCTCACTGGGATCAGCTCGTGTGCCCCACTGTCGCCCGCCCCGGGCCTGGGCTTCAAGCTGCCTCAGCGGAGTTGGCTCCCTGAGCAAGAAGCTGGTGATCAGGCTGCGGGGCAGGGACCAGGGACTCCCTCGGGCACACCCCGGCCCCTGGAACTGCTGTCTCTGCGGTGCTGGAGAGGTCGGGACCCTGTGCCGGGATATAGGCCTACCTCCTGCTCCCCCAGGAAGCCTTGGGCTGGATCTTACCTCATCCGAGGCCCCACCTGCCCCAGCCTCGCCCACTGAGGAGTGAGCAAAGGTGTGTGTGTCCACAGCGCAGGCGACAGGCAGCAGGTCCCTTGTGAATACGGTCAGGACATCTGAGACCAATGCAGGGCAGGGTGCTGTGAGGGGCCCTCTTGGGGGGTCTCACCCACTTAAGAAGCCTGGACTTTCGTCAGGATGAAGAGCTTGTGACTCCCATGGAGACAGCAAGAAGGTGACTGAGAAATGAATTGGGGGGCTCCTTCCCTAAGCCCCTCCTTCCCTGGGAGGAAGCCCAGTTTCTGGGAGCCCAGTGGTGTCACCAGCAAGGATGGCCCGCCTTCCCCACAGCAGGGGCTTCCTGCAGCCCTGGGGGCATGGCTGAGAGGAGGGGGAGCAGGGAGGGCAGCGGGGTCTTCAGGACACGGGGGACACTGGGGTTCACACATCAGCACCCACACCCACGTATGTGCACACATCACACACGTACACGCACACACACCAAGCTCTGGGCCCTACGACTAACGCAGCAGAGATAGAGCCGGACAGGCCCGGCCGCAGCCGACGGCCAGGAGTGTGCCAGCCCGCAGGGACCACGCCCCCGTCCCAGGCTGGCAGGCTGGGGCCTGGCCCGGCCACAAGCTACAAAATTAAAAATATATCAAATATACAATGAAAATAGATCTGCGCAGCACTGAGGTGAAAGTAGTCCAGCAGCCACAGTATACTGGGTTGTCCTTTAAGAGCGTTACACCCACGTGTACAGATTGCATATACAATGGAAATAGAACACAGAGGAGTAGATATAGGGTGTGTCTCCGGGCGTCGCACGTCCTGCTGCTGAGTTGGTGGGACTAGGCAGGGCCCGGGAGGAGGTGCTGTCGGGGGAGGGGCCTAAGGCAGCCTGTTTTGCCCCAAAGGCTCATGTCTCTGAGGAGATGTGAGCATCCCTCTCCCCTCGCAGAAAGGGCAGGATGGCCGAGAGGCCACGAAGGGGAGGAGGAAGGGGTGAGGAAGGGAGATTGTGGGACAGGAGGATGGATCCCCAGGCAAGAGGGGGGGTGCAAGAAACTAAGGGGCAAAGAAGGGAGCCTGGCCTAGTCTGTCCGCCCCTTGCTCCCCAGGGCTCAGAGCAGTCACAAGTGACTCAGGACTGTCATGGCGCCCAGCCTGGGCCCTCCCTGCCCACCACAGCTCTCAAAGAGGTTTGCTGCCCCAGCCAGTTTTTTTTCCTCCCTCCCTCCGTCCCTCCCTCCCTCTCTTCCTTCCTTCCTTCCTTCCTTCCTTCCTTCCTTCCTTCCTTCCTTCCTTCCTTCCTTCCTTCCTCCCTTCCTCCCATTGGTCCATCCATCCGTCCACTCATCCACCCATCATCTACCCATCCATCCATCCTTCCATGGGCCCATCCATCACTCTGAGGACAGCTGTTCTCTGGTCGGGTTCTATTCCAGGGAAGGTGAAAGGGAAGCGTGGGGATGGGACACAGACACCCATCCCCTCCCCTTGGCAGCCTTCAGCGTCCACGGCCCTGTCTGTGGCCCTGACCGCCATGGGTGGGGTAGCTGTGCTTACGCTAACGGAGGGGGAGTGGCCGCCCAAAAGGGCAGTGGAATGCTCCCTTTCCGAGGCGCCCGGCTTCCTGGACGAGGGCCCCGAACTCCAGGAACCATGTTCCTGGGAGAAGCTGCCACTAGAGAGAAAGCTGGGTCCCAGGTGAGAGGAGGGGATGTGCTTTGCAATTGTGCTCCAAACCGCCCGAACTGCGCGGTGGACAAGTGTGCTCTGGGCCTCGGGAAGAGGAGGAGGCCACCACTTGGCTCCAGGATGAGGCTGGGGCGGGGAGGGGACGGGGAGATGCTAAGCCCCAATGGAGGCATGAAGCGTTCGAACCTAGTCATGGCCCTGCCAGGCAAGATGCAGGAGCACCCCTCCACCCCCCCACCACCCAGGCCTGGCCTAGGACATCGGAGCCCCCACCCCTCTGCTGCCCAGGCACCATCTGCCTCACACGAAGGAGCCCCACCCCAAGCTGAGCCCTGGGTCCTGGCACATCTGTCCCTTCCCCTGCCTTCAACCAGGCAGCCTCTGGGATACCCCGCTCCGAGGGCTCCGAGACCAAGATCTGCCAGCAGCAGGTTAGGGGGAGAGAAGGGAGGGGTGAGCCTGAAAGTGGCCCCTGGGAGTCTGTCTCCCCGATATGGGAGTCAGAACTTCTGGACTGTTCGTTACTCGGCTGCCACGTGGTGATAGGATCTCGGAGGGTTAGACGGCGCAGCCCCCGCTCAGGTCTGGGGTGCATCTGGGGGATGAGGCAGGGCAGCCCATCTCCTGGAGGAGTGGCCAGGCGGGGCGGGGCTGGCGTGGTGGGGGCGAGGGGTGGGCGTGGTAAGGGCGGCGGTCACAGCTCCGATTCCGGGGTGCTGGCCAGGAGGTAGCCGCTCCCATAGCGTCCGTTGGGGTTGCCGCTGGGCTCCAGGGGTGACGTGCCGCCGGGCCCCAGGTAGGAGCGGTGGGTGGGCATGGGGGAGGGCGCCTCGCTGGGCACCTTGCTGAGGATGAAGCGGGTCTCGTCATTCTCCTCCAGGTTGGAGATGTCCTTCATCATGCGGCCCTTCTTGTAGGACACGGACAGGGTGTTGGAGCCGTCCGACAGCAGGTGGAAGTGCCTCAGGACGAACACCACGGGGATGGGCAGGGTCGCCACGACGATGAGGATGATGAGGAGCGCCATGGCCCAGTCAGGGAAATACAGGTAGTGCTCGGCAGCCTGAGGGTCAGGGAGGGGAGCGGGTGAGGGCCGGTGCCTGGCACTGCCACACCTCACCTGCTCAGGGCCCCCCTTCCGCCCTCTCCCCACCCCACCCACCATCTGGCACCAGCAGAGATGAGGGGCAGCAGGGACTGCCACTTGAGTTAGCCGGTCACCTGCACCCCAGTTTCTACGCTTGCACAGGGGGTGGGTGATTCCATCCACACCACGGCGAGAAAACATGGGTTAGAAAGATGGACAAGGGCGTTAGCCTTCCGGCCTTCGGTTTCCCTGCCTGTGCCACAGGGATAACGCCGCCTCGCCCTGGGCTGCTGGAAAGGTCAGTCCGGTGTGCAGTGCCCCCAGCAGGGCCTGGCACATAGCAGCTGCCCCAGCAGGACGGATCTCTATCACCTGCGGCATTCAAGGCCTGGGAAGGTCCCCGTGCCCCCTCACCTCCTCTTTGATCCAGGCGCTGTAGCCCGGGGGCGTGACCCCCAGCTGGATGACGCTGGCTGTGGTGAGCACGGCCATGCACAGTGGAGACACGAACTTCCACATGTAGAAGTAGAAGCGGTAGGGCCGGAAGCCCAGCATCTCCGTCAGCTCCTGCATGAACCTGCCAGGGGCGGCAGAGGGCTGGAAGCTGGCACCACACGGTGCCTGTGTAGCCCTCCACAGCCTCCTCCTCCAGGAAGCCTTCTCTGACCATCCCACCCATTCTTCACATTCAGCGCTCCTGGCATATCATCTGTGCCGGCTGGCCTCTGGGCAGGCTCTGCTGTCTTCCTCTAAGATCCTGTGACTGCACCAAATCACAGCCCACAGGATATAATACAACCCGCAGGACATGCTCTGCCTGGCACACTGGCATCAGAGGGCTTTGTGCTCTGGGCAGCCCCCACCCCCACTCGCACTGGCCTGGCTCTAGACTCCCCCTGCTGGAAAAGAGGGGGAAGTGCACTTCCCTAGTGCCCAGAAGGCTGCCTGACTAGGGGTTTCTGACTACCCTGCCTGTGGGTGGAATTCTGGGGGGCTGGCAGACTGTGCCCACGAATGGCATTTAAGAAATCATCTCTACCTCAGTAACACTGAACCGAAATCTCGCATTTCTTTCTATTATAAATGCAAACAACCACAGTAGTGTTAACCGTTCCTGTGACCGCCAGCAACGGATTAAATCTCAGCTATGTTCCTGTCACATTACGACTGGAGAGACCTACTAAGATCACTTATGCTCCCAGCTGCTCTGGAGCTGCCATGGCTATGAACCCACAGCCAGATCCTACAATGTAATGCAGTCAGATAAAGTCGGAGCCCGGCTGGTAGGAACCAGAAGGGTCACAGTTCAATTTCTGGCCAGGGCACATGGCCAGGTTGTTGGCTAGATCCCCAGTGCAGGGCCTGAGGAGACAGCCGATCAATGATTCTCTCTCATCATTGATGTTTCTCTCTCTCTCCCTCTCCCTTCCTCTCTGACATGAATAAAAACATATTTTAAAAAATAAAATAACCGACGGCACATCTCAGATTTGAAACAGTATTTTGCTAATTGTCAATAAAGTGCGTAGCCTGGACAACACTATCTGTTTTATCACATGCATTTAAAAAAACATTCCGAGACGGGCACGGGCCTTCCCCAGGCTGCCGAGGTCAGCACCTCCGAGCTGCACGTCCCATCCCTGCTCACGGCTGCTCCCTGCCTTGTCACTGCCCCCTGCCTGTCCCAGGAATCAGCGATCGGGGAGGGGTTAGTGGAGCCCTGGCCTGGCTGAGTGAGTGAGGGATCTAGTTGCAGGGCTTTCTGGGAGTACAGATCGGCTCTCAAAAAAGCCACGAGGCCAGGGGACCTAATCCCCTCTTCATGCTGGATTCTCTCACCCACCGGACCCCACACGGAGGGCCCAAACCACACCCTGCCTCACACCCTGTGAAACAGCCTTAACGCTGAGTAGGGCTGCTGAAGTCCGCGAGTGCGGAGGGCAGGGGCCCCTGTACACCCACTAGGTGCTTAAGCTGCACTGAATTGTGCTGTGAGCGTGAAAGCAGTTTAGGGTGGCGACAGGACCTGGCCCAGGAGACGCCCCGCAGCCCGAGCAGCGCCGCCCTCTCTGCGTCTGTCTCTACAGGACCTGCAGGAGCGCCTCCGGCTCTGGCTTCCTGACTCTGGGGCCGTGGGAAACAGCGCTCCCAGGGGAGCAGCTCCGGCCCCAGCCCCCACGCCCCTTACTTCTTGGTCCCGTAGATCCAGGCCACAGCGATGTTCTCGAGGATGACAATGACGGTGAGCGGCAGGGTGGCCGAGTAGTCGTCAAACATGGTGACAAAGTAGTTTCCCGAGCGCTGGACGAACAGCAGCCCCACGAAGAATGCAAAGACACAGCAGCCCACTACAGAGAGCCGGAGGCCGGTGTGGGGGCAGGGGTGCGGTGGGCGGGCCGGGGCTCTTGGGGGCACCCAGGCCCCTTCCACCCTCCCACCCCCCAGGCCTACAGCCCACCCTGCAGCAGGCCCAGCCCTGGGGGTCAGGAGTGACTCAGTCAGAACCCAGGGTTTCTCTGTCAGAGCCACACCCTGTGGTCCCTGCGGGCAGCCCGCAGGCGAGGGAGGCTGCCAGGAGGTACCTGTGAACATCTCCTTGGGCACCTTGAAGGTGTCGATGATGGGCGTGGTGATGCCCGCCATGGTCCCGATCATACTGCCCAGGCCCAGGTTGATGAGCATCAGGAAGAACATGACAGACCAGAATGGGGAGGCAGGGAAGTGCGTCATGGCCTCGGTGAAGGCGATGAAGGCCAGGCCTGTGCCCTGCACGGACTGTGGGTGCGGGCGGAGGGCCAGGCCTCAGTGAGGGCCCTCGCCCACCCTGGAAGCCCCTCAGAGCTTTAGGACTGACTCTCCCCTCTTCCCAGGGGTCCCCATCCCCACCTCCATCCCGCTGCTTTGGCTAGGGGGGCTAAAGTTTGAGTCTGCACCAGAATCCTGCCCACTCCAAGGCAGTAAAACACCAACCAGCTCAGGAGCTCAGCGGTGAGGTCTGGAGTCTGCAAGGTGTACAAGGACCCCAGGTAATTCAGGTGAAAACGCTCCCTTTTAGCGCAAGACTCTCCTCCTCTGAGAAGCCTTCCCTGATTGCTCCCAGCTCTGAACTCCAGACCTGAATGTAGTGATCTCAGCCCAGCTGCCCCATGATCACAGTGGAGCCTTTAAAAACACCGATGCCTGGCTCACCCCAGCGACAATGATTTGATTGGTCAGGAGGTAAAGCTGGGTGTCAGGGTTTATAAAACCCCAGGTGACGCTGATGGGCAGGTGAGGTTAAAGACAACTGCAGTAATGCTGGGGTCCCTGCTCACCAGGGCTCGACCGGCCTCATGACACCTTTCCTCTCTCCCTCTCTGGACACATGAAAAGAGGGTGCTTGCTTATCAAGTAAATGAACAGGTCCCTGGTGGCTTTCTGGAGCCCTCACCCAAGCCCCAGCCACCCCTGGCCCATCTGCCTCCCAGCCCGTCCCACACCTTGTCTAGCTCGTCCTCCAGCAGGCAGGGGTCAAGGCCCAGGGCTGAGAAACGGTCCTCCTTCACGGTCATGATGACCTTGTACATCTCTGAGTAGTCCTTGGTGGTCAGGTGGGAGAAATTGACATGGGGAGGGATGAGGTCCTGGCTCAGGACATTGGTGTGGAGGTACCCCAGGATTTTCTCCGCATTCCTGCAGCACACAGGAGAGAAGACAAGGTAAAAAGACAGCGGTGAGCACGAACCTGGGGGCATCTCCTGGCACCCAGGCGGGACCCGCTGGCCATCAGCAGAGGCAACTGTGAATCTGCCTGTGGTCCAGGGCTGGGAGGGAGAGCTCCCCTGACCTCCCACCCACGGCCCGCCTGCCCCTCCTGGGTAGGGTGGACAGGGAGGAGAAAGGGCAGGAGGAGGTGCCACCTACTCAACCACGCATTTCTCATTCATGATGTTGGCCTTGAAGCCCAGCACAGCGAACACCACGAGGGTGGCCAGCACCGAGGTGAAGAAGTTGATCAAGGCCACCAGGGCGGCGTCGAAGTGGCAGTTATTGTCCTGCTTGTTATAGCTGGAAAAGGCGATGACGCCCCCGAAACCCAGCCCCAGGGCGAAGAAGACCTGCGTGGCTGCCTCCCGCCACACCTGCGGGTCCAGCATCTTGTCCAGCTGTGCGGGAGGGGACCGTGGCAGGGGAAGGAAAGAGACACACAGTAACGGTTTCATTCAAGTGCAGCGAGTTCCCACTAACCCCGCTTTCCTTAGCCTCAGCGGAGTGCAGAGGCCCCAAGGCACAGTGGGGAAGAGCAGTGCTGTGTGACCTTGGGCGTGTCCCCTACCCCCCTGGAACTGTGTCCTCCGGTAAAACGCAGGTCCAGGAGCATCTGAGTAAAGGCTCACTGTCAGGCTGAGGCACAACAGAATGGCTGCGTACACTTGCACAGTAAGTTCTCTGTTAACTGTAACTGTGATCGCTGCTTACCACAGAGCTATCTTGAGAAGGAGCATCTCCAGAGCCAGCAGACATGGTGTGCACTGCACAACTCCAGGGCGTGCCACTCACTTAGACTAGAGTGTGAGTGGTGCCTCCTAGAGTCGTCCAGTGTGCAGCCTGAGAACTGAGAACATCAAGGTCTCCCTGACCTCCTCCACCTCGAACCATAAACAAAGACACCACTGTCTTCCTCCTGCCCACCTGCTCTCCCTCGTCCCAGAAAGAAAAGGTTTATTCATACACACCTACATGCCCCAGGTCACAGAGGAACCCGCCTCGCTCACCCAGCCTGAAGCACAGATCCAAGACCCTTCCAGAGGGGAAGCCTCTCCTGACCCCGTCAGCTCTCAGGCCTGTCAGGAGGCTGAGCCACACAGTCAGCCCTCAGGCCTGTCAGGAGGCTGAGCCACACAGTCAGCTCTCAGGCCTATCAGGAGGCTGAGCCACACAGTCAGCCCTCAGGCCTATCAGGAGGCTGAGCCACACAGTCAGCTCTCAGGCCTGTCAGGGGGCTGAGCCACACAGTCATCTCTCAGGCCCGTCAGGAGGCTGAGCCACACAGTCAGCCCTCAGGCCTGTCAGGAGGCTGAGCCACACAGTCAGCCCTCAGGCCTGTCATGGGGCTGAGCCACACAGTCATCTCTCAGACCCGTCAGGAGGCTGAGCCACACAGTCAGCTCTCAGGCCTGTCAGGGAGCTGAGACACATGGCATCTGGGGCAATTTCCTGCCTTTTCACATCCCGTCTCCTCTTACTGTTTGTTACGCAAAGCAGGGAGCCAGCACCGGGCCTTAGGGTCAGACAGACCCAGCTCTAAATCTGACTCCCACCTTCACTCGGCAGAGAGAACTTGGCAAGTGGTAGTGCTCAATTTATGAACCTCATTTTTCTTATCTGAAAAATGGAAATAATAATAGAGTCTGCCTCCCAGAGTGACTGAGAGAATCAAATGCACAGCCAGCAGTCACGCCTGGCACACAGCAGCATTTGAGCCAGCAATTGCCTCTGACCTGGTAGAGACAGAGAAGTCTGGGGGCAGGGATCACTGAAAGGGTAAACTGAGGCCTAAAGGGGAAATGAGTTGCTCACAGTAATGGAGCTCGCTTGTTGGGGCAGGGGAGCTTCTAAAATACAGATCCCACCCGGCGGGCCATGGAGCCCTCCTACCACCGCCTCTTGACTCAGGCGGCTGTAAAGCAGGAGGCAAAATCACCTGCTGGGGGCCGAGTGGGCTGGGAGGGAGGTCTGGCCACACAAACAGGTGACGCGGTTTCTGTTGGTCCCGGCACTGGAGAAATGGAGGCCGCCTTCATTCCAAAAGTGATCCGGGCCCACACTTCCTTACCGACACGCCCGGGGCCAGGCTGGTTTTGGAAATCAGGGTTTCATTTCTAATTTTATTGTCAAAAGGTCACCTGGTGCGTATGCCACAGGGCTACATGCTACCCTGAGCGCCTGAGACAAACCTGTAATCCAACGCATGCATGCGTGTTTCTGCCGCAGAATACAGCAGTTCACACCAGCGTGTCAGTGAGGACTATAAATAGCCTCACAGCTGCTCAGGTCATTTCGCCACAAAACGAGTCCCCTCCCAGAGAAGGAAAATCACTTTTGTTTTCCAGGGCTATTTGGGTGCGGGCCCTGTGAAAAAGGAACCGGGGCCTGTCCATGCTCCTAACAGAAACGTGAAGATTAAAAAAAGGAAAAACACAGTCACCCTCCCTTATCTGTGGCTTTGCTGCCCATGGTTTTAGCTGCCTATGGTCAACGGTAGTTTGAAAATACTGAATGGAAAATTCCAGAAATAAATGATTCATAAGTTTTGAATTGTGCGCCAACCCAGCCAGTGTGGCTCAGAGATTGAGCGGCAACCTACGAACCAGGAGGTCACGGTTCGATTCCCAATCAGGGCACATGCCCGGGTTGTGGGCTCCAACCAGATCAATGATTCTCTCTCATCACTGATGTTTCTATCTCCTCTCTTCCTTCCTCTCTGAAATCAATAAAAATATATTTAAATAATAAATAAATAAATAAATAAATAAATAAATAAATAAATGGTGTACCATCATCTCCTACCTGTGGTCTCTGCCCAGGCTGTTCCCTCTGCCTGGAACTTCCTTCCTCCTGCTCAGTTTGGTGAACTCCTATATATATCTCAAAACCCAGTACAAATATCACCTCCATTCTAAAGCTTTTCCTGCCGGCCTCTAGCAGAGCCACTCATGGTCTTGGGCTCTCACAGCCCTCGGTAACACCAGACTTATTGGTGTGTGTGTGTGTCATCTTCCTGTCTATACTTTGTGCTTCTGAGGGATGAAGCCCACTTACTGTCTTTGCATGAGCAGTGCCTGGCACCTGGAAGAGAAGGGGGGTGGGGTGAGCAGACAGACAGTCAGACAAGCAAAGCTGACCTGTGTCCTAAGGTAACCTAAGCTGCAGGCTTGCTGGGCGATGGATGGCACATGATTTCAGCAAGGTCTTGATCACAGTGTCCACAGAGAGTAAAACCTTAGGAAGCTCAGTGTCCTTTCGGGATGTCAGAGTGCGACTGCAGGAGGGGAGGTGGGAACCGGGCTTCCCCACAGAAGGCAAGGCTCACACCCTTTTCGGGGTGCCCCCCCCAAACAGAGCAACAGCTTCCCGTCACTTCCTTGGCATAATGGCTGAGTCACTGCCTCGCGCAGGGAACAAGGTGTCCGTGGCATTTGGCTCAGTGGCATGAAGATGCTTTTGGAATCCACAAGCAGCTGCTGAGTGCCCAGCCCGAGCGGCTCGTGACGGGAGCGCACTCCCTTCTTCCCTGGCTGTGCCAGGTCCCTGCCGGCACGGGAGCCAGACAGACTGCAGGACACCAGGTGGCACCGCAGCACCGGGCTCCCATTGCCCACGCGCAGTGTCACCTTCACGAGGGACAGAGCAATACTCGACGCTCATGGCGCGCTCTGCACGCAGTGGCGGTCCTGCACTCTCCCGACAACTGTGCCGAGCCGCCATGGCTCACCCCATCCAGCAGCCGAGGCGACAGAGCCCAGGGAATCTGGCCCCATCACCTGGCTCTGGGCCCGCCTTTCGTGGCGAGGCTGCGCTGCCTGGCCCTGCTTGGAGTCGCCCTAGCTGTGGGAGCCTGCAAGTCCCAACATGAGCTCCCTCTGGGCCTCTGGGCCTCCCAGGGAGCCAGCCCTCTTCTCTAGCGGTCCCTGCAGACCCTGGGCCCTGTGGCCAGTCCAGCTCACTGTCAGGACCGACCACCTGCCCAGACCCAGAGGTGGCGATGCCCGGAGCTCAGCTGGTGCTGATCCCAACCCCGTGGCTGGCGTGGCTCCTTCCACGGTGACTGCTTATAGGTAACACAGTCACGTGGTTCAAAGTCCAACAGGCCGAAAAGGGTCCCCAGTAAGGTCTCCTTCTCTTCATCACCCTGCTCCCTCCCTAGACGCAACCATGACGTCAGTCTCATGCATGTGTCAGCGTGTTTATACACACATATCTGTGTACTTGTCTGTGTGTGTACTTCTCCCCCTTTCTCCCCCTCTGTCCACACCAGAGATGCCCACGTGGTAACAGCGATGCCTACCTCTAGGGCTGGAATGGCTTAAAGAGTGAATGCAGGGGAGGTGTGTGTCACAGCGCCGGCACACAGGCAGACCTCGCACTGCAGAACACGCCATCGATCTAAGCACACCTGGCCCAGCCCACCACCTGCTCCCCACCCCTGACCTCCAGGAACCCTGCGTGCCGCACGCATTCCCCACCTCGTGCAGTTACTCACACTCACGCCTGAGGCTCCAGCCCTCCCCCGTCCTTCTAACTCAGCTGGTGACCTTGCTGCTACTTCTCAGAGAAAAATGACACCATTGCAGAACACCTGCCATGAGCAGCTCCTCACCACAGCCACTCAGCTGCCAGAGCCTGTGCCCACAGGCTGGCCCGTCCCTCCTGCTCCTACGGGCACAGGGTGTGCTCCCCACTAAGACCAATTCCGCCTCCCCCCCCCCCTGGCAGGCCCAGGGTCCCATCTCCCCTGCTTATTCAAGGACACTGGTTGCCCTCTCTCTGACGGCATGGACTCCCCCTTTCCTGGATTTGTTTGGTGTGTGATCCAGTGGTTTCTAGCACATCTCAGAGCTGTGTGCTGACGTACTGTGATGACAAGACACTTGGTCTCCATCCACAGTCCCCTCCCAGCTCCTGAAACCCATGCACGTCCTAAGTGTGGAGGGTGATAAAGGTGCCTTGTGTTAGGTGAGTAAGGACCCTCACTAAGGAGGGGGGCTGGCTGCCAGGAGAATCCACCAGTGACTAGGAGGTTGGAACTTCCACCCCCACCCCAACATCAAGGAGGGGAGGACTAGAGGTTAAATCCATCCTCAATGGCCAATGATTCCATCAATCATGTCTACGTAACCAAGTTTCCATAGAAACCAAAGAGGACTGGGCCCCAGAGCTTCCAGGCTGGTGAGCACACGGAGATGAGGGGAGCTCCCACCCTGCCCCCGTTCCTTGCTCCAAGCAGCTCTTCCATCTGCCTTTTCCTGAGTTCCATCCTTTTATTAAAAACCGGTGATCTAGTACCGCATCTCCCTGAGTTCTGTGAGCCTTTCTAGCAAATGAATGGAACCCCAGAGGGGGTCATGGGAACCTCTTATTTCTAGCCAGCAGGTCAGAAGTCCGGGTGACATCCAGGCTTGTGACTGACGTCTGGGAAGGGGCGGCCTTATAGGACTCAACTCCTAACCTGGGAGATGTTACGCTATCTCTGGGTAGTTTCAGAATGGAGTGGAACTGAGCTGAATTCTCAGATTCCCAGCTGGTTTCCAAGAAGCGCTCATTGGAGGCATGGGAGCACCTCCCCTCATACTGGAAACCGAGTCTCGGCGCACAGCTTAATCGCCATCACCACAGTGGGTTTTAGGACATGGAGCAGCCATGACCATAATCAGTGTTAGAGCATCTTCAGACCCTGAAAAGAAAGCCTGTACCCAGCAACGCTCACTCCCCATTTCTCCCCCAACCTGCCCACAAGCCCGTCCCTGACCTGCTTTCTGTCTCTACAGATTTGCCTGTTTTGGATGTTTCGTGTAAATGGAATCATTCGACATGTGGTCTTTGTGAATGGCTTCCTTCATTTAGCATAATGTCTTCAAGGCTCACCACACATGGACGGGTACCGCACTCCTGATGGCAGGGTAACGAATCCATCGTGTGGCTATGCCGTCCTTTACTTTTCCCTTCGTCCACTGATGGGTATGTGAGTTGCTTCTGCGGTTTGGCTATTGTGAACACGGCTGCGTGAACACTTGTGTACAGTCTTCGTGCGGACATGTTTTCAGCTCTCTTGGGTGTGTGCCCAGGAGCGTAGCTGCTGGGACGCATGCTAATGCTCTCTAACCTTCTGAGGAACTGCCAGATTGTTCTTCCAGAGCAGCTGCACCGTTTCCACCCCTGCCAGCAGGGTCTGGTGGCTTATTTTTACATAAAATTCTGGAATAACACCTTTGACCCCATAGCCCTGTCCAGTTAGCACCCCACTTCTCATGTCTGTGCCCCGTTACAGCAAAACTCCTGGAAATAAGTGGTTTCTACCCTTTGTCTCCAATGTCTCACCTTCAATGTTCCCGTGAACCCCTTACTATGAGACTGTCCCCACCACGCCACCACCTCAACTGCTCTTGTCAAGGCCACGCGACCCCTCTGTGGCCAAGTGCTTCGGCCATTTCTCAGTCCTCATGACCTGGTCTCTGGGCGGCTTTGGATGTGGCTGACCTGCAGGCCCCCCGTCCTTGTTGAACACATCCCTCCAGGGTCAAAGGCAGGAGCTGCCCCATAACTGCCCAGGGGGCAAGGTCTCAGGATGGACCCCACAGATTTCATCGGGACCGAGAGTCACAAGGTTCAGTGGGCAGGGGCCGCGCCTGTTGGGTCTTGGGGACCTGGCTCCTCCAGGGCCTTCTGGATTTCTCTCTTTACCCTTCGCCTCATGAAGACTCCGGCCTCTGCTGAAGTGGGATTACAGCGTTTCCTGAACGCCCAGGGAAGGAGCGCCCGCCGCTGCTGTTCAGAACGCACATCAGCCGCTCTGTGCCCCTATGACTGATGCTGACCGAAGTCTAACGAATGTGGGGCCACGGGGACTCTCACACACAGCTGGTGGGAGTGTGAACAGATGCAGCCTCTTTGGAGCGATTTGGTCAACGTCTAGCAACACTGAAGCTATGCACACCCTTTGGGAGAGCAACCCCACTCCCCAACACGTACACCCAGAGAGCCTGCGCAGGTGAAGACCCGTGTAATGATGCTTATTGCAGCACCACTAGCAACAGTGAACACCGGGCAAAACCTACATGATGGTCAACTAGAGGATGACTAAATCCACTTGAGTTTAGTGCTACAGTGGAATACTACACTGCAGTGAAAGCAGGTGTACTAGAGCTACAAATGCCATTACAGCTAAATCTCAAATGTGTTGAGCAAAATCGTATACCTATGGAGGAGGACAGTGGGGGAGGGGGGAGTAAGGGCAGAGGGTGGGGTGAACTGGGAGGAAGGGAGCTATGGGGGGAAAAAAGAGGAACAACTGTAATAATACGAACAATAAAGATTAAAAAAAGTGTTGAGCAAAAATGAAAACAAGGTTGATATAATAAGATGCTATTCATGTAAAGTTTAGAAGTGTGCACAAATGGCTATGTGTTGGGTATGGATATGCATGTATGTTTTACAAAAAAAAATTGTTAATGTAGCAGCAGGATGAACCCCAATTCAGGATAGTGGTTATCTTTGGGATCAGAGGAAGGGTATGGGATCAGAGTGAGCTGCAGTGATACGGCATCTGTAATATTTTATTTCTTAAGAATGTTTATTGTATTCTGAAGTATGTGTGATTATATGCCTGAGATAAAACAACAAGATGTCTTAGAGAGCGTCTGAACTGGATCAAGCGGGAGCAGCGCTGTGCTGGGCGCGGCAGCCGCATCACAGTCCGGTTCCCTTGCTCCTGGAATTAACCCCCCGGCTTCCCCCCACCAGCAGGGGCCATCTGGAGACCCGGTGCATCTTCACATTCACCACCATCTCTGGAGTCTGTCCTTTGCTCACAAAGCTCAGTAAAGTAACACCGAAAGACTCACTGCGCGCATTAGGCGGCTTCTAGAAACAGCTGAAGTCATTCATAAAACAGTCGGCTTTCTTCTCAGGGCTGATTTCCCCCAAAGAAAGCAGGTTTGCATTTTTCTCCTTTGTCAGACACCACGTGTTCACAACCACCCGCGCCAGCCACGCGGCCCGAGTCACACTCATGCCTCCGGAGACTCACTAAGTGCTTGGTGAGGTGGACCTCCGCGCTGGTTCCCATGGCAACCTCAGAAGTCACTTCCCAGCATGCCGAGGGCCGGCTCCTGCGGTCTGGCAGTGGCCATGGAGCCGGGTGTCCTGCACGTTGCCGCCCCGACACCCTCCCCCCCCCCCCCCCCCCCCCCCCCCCCCCCGACACCCGGAGCTGCGCACAGCTGCGCGCACAGGGGAGTGGGGAGGGGAGGGGGTTTCAAACCCAGTGGATGAGGACTCTTCTCCCCGTGTGATCTGCACGAACTTTCCGGGTAACTGCGTGTGTGTGTGTGTGTGTGATACACGTGTGACGTGGCACTATTGAGGGGCAATGCTAAGACCTGCACCTGGGGGGGCGGTTCTGACCCAGGTCCCTGGGCTGGGGTCTCACTGGCCCCTGCTAGTGGCTGGTCAGCTGGCATTTGGGGGTGGGCTTCTCAGCCTGCCCACAGGGTTACTGATTCCATTGCCTGGGGTACCTTGAAGGACATCCCAACCTGCATCTGACATTCTCTGGCTCCTCAGGGGACCGGCTCATGCCAGCTGTGCCCAGTATTCTAAAAGGGAAGAGAGGCAGGGACACATGGTGGGCAGAGCCCACGGGGAGGAAGCCCGGGTGACCATGTGCAGGACGCCTGTGCGGGCGTGTGAAATGGGCACAGTGGTCCCATCTGGCCCCTCCCTGGGCCACGGGGAGGAGATGAGGATGGAGTCGCTGAGGGCAGTCACTGTCCATGCGGTCCACTGTCTGAGAAAACAGTCACACTGTTCTCCTGACCTGGGTACAAGCTGGAGTTCCCGGGGGAGCTTCCTTCTCTGAGGCACTTTCTTGCTTTCTGCTGTCATAGATGCACCCATGAACCTCCCCCCGCCTCCCCTTCAAGCACGCCTGGTGCTTCTCACACTCATGCTCACGCGGTTCCTTTGACTGCAACGTCCTCTGCCGCTCATGAAACTCTACCTGCTCCCGGAGGCTCAGTTCCCGTGTCACCTCCTCCCTGAAACCGCTTCTGATTTCACCCAAACAAATGTGATGTCCCTTTCCTTGGGGCCCTGAGGGCAGGGCCCACGTGCTGTCCGCAGGGCATCCCTCCAGCGCCTCACCCCCAGCACAACCCCGGGGCGTTATGCCCCATAAGCCTGAGGGGCGGTGGAGCTGGGGTGCCCCAGACGCCTACCTTGGGCGTGAACATGTGCAGGATGCCATCCACGGCCCCTCGCAGCAGCAGCCCCCGGACCAGGAAGCAGGCCAGCACCACGTAGGGGAAGAGGGAGCTGAAGTACATCACCTGCAGGGGAGACAAGGACCCACCATGGGACAGGGCTCTCCTGCAGCTGGCACCTCCCCCTCCCGCCCCCCCCAAAGCTGGGGCACATGAGCCTCCTCTGAAAGCTGCAGAAAGCAGGGCCTGGGACCCTGGGCACGGGGCCAACCCCACCGCATGTCTGGCCTGGAGCCAAGGCAGAAACAGGAGCCCAGAAAGCTGGAGTCAGCATGGCTGGGCCTGCAGCCCCCACCCCCCGCCCGGGGCGCCCAGGGGGCGAGGAACCCTTTGCTCTCCCTTCCCCAGTGTTTTCATGTCTGGAGCCTGCATTTCTGTCCCTGGCTCCAGCGGACCCCCTGAGGGTCTCCCCTGTCCTTAGAGGCCTTTGATAGAAGGCATCCAGGAGGTTACAGTCACGGCTCCCAAGCAAAGGCATCAGAAGGAGTCCTGCCTCTTGTGATTATAAATCACATCCTATTCTCCAGCATGTGTGTTTCTTGCGCGTTTCCACATCCCCATGTGCCTGGCACAGAGCCTCACGCGAAGAAGATGCTCACGCCATGTTCGCTGCACTGAAACAGATCGGGAGCACTGCCAGGCAGGCGGCGTGGCGGTCAGGAGCGTGCGTGTCGGAGCTAGACCCTTAGGAGGCACGTGATCTTGGGCTATGTACTTAGCCTCGGTGTGCCTCCATCGCCTCATCTGGAAAATGGGCACAAGAACTCCTAACTCCTAAGGTGGTTGTGGATCACAGGCATTCATACACTAAGTGCCATGGAGTGTCGGCTACAATTTTGGACTTTAGAAAGGGAGGAGGAGGTGGCTGAGACCACGCTACTGTTCCAAAGGCTTAGCTTCCTTGCTCATCAGGTCTGGTAAAGAACCTGAGGCCCCAGCCAGCCCAGGATAGAGACTAACTATGATCTCAGAGAGGTGCTTTCTCCTCCCTCAGCCTCAGTTTCCTCCCCTGAAAAATGAGTGGATTGGGCTGCAGGATCCCTAACGCCCTCTCCAGCCCTGGCAGTGAGTGAACAGTGACATTTGGGGGTGGGCTTCTCAGCCTGCCCACAGCGTTACTAATTCCAAAGAAGCACGAGCCTATTTGGAGGGGCATGAATTGCGGGGAGAAGGTGTATGGGGCTCGGCTGGTCTGCACTGCAGAGACCTGGGTGGAGCCACTCAGAGGGACACTCCATCACCTCCTCGGGAGCCTGTGACCTCACCCCGAGTCATCCAGAGGCCACGCTCACCCACAGGACCCTGCGTGGGGCGACCCGGATCACTTGGCCCCATGCCCTCCACCCTTTTCTCAGGCTGTGGGGTCTGAGTGCCCCCTCCCAACTCACCTTCCCCGAGGACTGGATGCCCTTGACGACGGCCATGCCCACAATGGTCCAGGCCACGAGGAGGCACAGGGTCATCTTCCAGTTGAGGCCCCCGCTCTCTGAGATGGAGTTGGAGATGTCCAAGGCCTCTCGGTACCAGAAGTAGGTGGTGGCCGAGCTCTTTTCACACTCGGCTTCCACCACTGCAACGCAGCAGAGCCTCAGTGGCGAGGCCTGGACCACCCCCCAGGCAGCAGGGGCAAAGGGGCAACTGAGGGGACCCCGGGAAGGGGCTGTGCCTGTTCTGGGTTAGCCAGGATCGAAGACCCCGAGGACTCCTGGGCTCCCGACAGGGCCTAGGAGGCTTCAGGACACATTAATCTCTATTCCTGCTCATGCCACCCCTGCCCACGCCCATCTGCGGAGGGCAGGAAGGGAAGGGCAGAAGGTGCTGAGCTGGGAGCAGAAGACCTGGATTCCCTGCCTTGGTTAATCAGTGGTGTGACCATGGGAAAGGTGTTCTGGGCCTCAGTTTGCCCACCTGTTAGGTGGGATAAGTCATCCAGGCCTTGATGGAAAGCGCATACAGGTTGAAACTGTGTCAGGAGAGGATAGTATTTGAGTGGCACAGGGTAGTGGATAACAACTAAAGAAGAGTCCCCATTTGCAGAGTTTTACCTGCACTCGCTAATCCCATTAAGAACTACAGGCTGGTGAGAGGGCATCAGAAGGGGAAAGAAGGATCAGACAGGGCAGGTGTCTTCTCCAAGGTAACAGAGCAAGTCAATGCAATCCCAAACCTGCGCCTAAGCCTCTTGGGCTCATCTGACTCCTTCCTGGGACAGGGCTGGCTGGGTCCCCAGCTGCTCACATCCAGGGGCCCCGTACTCGCCTGCTGCAGTCCCATTCCTGACGACAGGACATTCACTCCAGGGCAGTGGGTACTGGAAGGACTTGAAGAAGTAGAAGATGCTCCAGCCGATGATGACATTATAATACAGCCCGACAAAGAGGCAGACCTGAGGGGGAGGGCCCAAGGGCAGGGGTCATGGAGGCGGCAGGAGGTCCCCTCCCTTCCCACCCCCACCTCCACCCCCACCGGAGGCTGGGCAGAGCACAGCCTTGGGGGAGGAGGAGCAGGGAGGAGATGGGGCAGCCAAGGCCCCTCCTAACCCTCCATTCGTCTGGTATTCAAAGAATCCGCCGAAGAATGCTTCCCATATTACAGTTCTCTCTAAGCAATAACCGCGTGACATGCTAATCCTTTCCAGTTTGTCATTCTTCTGGACGCTGAGAGCACTGCCTGCCCTTTCCCGATGCCTGTGTCCGAGCTGCCCCGGATGGCTCTGCCTCCAGTCACTATGCCCAGACTGGGGCGCCTTTTGAGATTTTCTGGATGCTTCTTACCGGTTTCCTGTGCCCACCCTTCTCTCGGGGCACTCCTCTCGCTTGGTACGGCCTGCGGCCGCCTCTACAAAAACATCCGTTCTCGTTTCTCATCTCCAGGAGGATGTCTCTTCTCATTCTTGGAAGCAACAGAACTAACTACCTTTGGTAGAACTGATGGGGGCTCCCAGGCGCTTCTCTGAAAGCAGTGCTCTCCCGCGCTGCATGGACGGTGCCAGGCCCCTCCACCTCCCGGGCAGCTACATTACTCTGCACCAGTGACCCTGCTGGTCCGTGAGACAGCGAGGGCCCCTCGCTTCATCGATTCACCTGATTTCACTGGAGCCCTGGTGTGCGGGAGCGAACGCTCCCATAGCACATGTTATAGGGGATATAGAGGGGCACCCACTCCTTTACTTGCATGCTTTCAGTCCAAGGGGACCCCCCTCCCACTCACGGCAGCCCCAGCAGAGCGGGCTGTGTGCAGCCATGTGCACCTGTGCAGGGGCGATGCCCAGCATGAGAGGCAGCTGCACTGGCCCTCCCGGGGGCTCTGCCTGAGGCAGATTGGGCTGGCCCTGCTCCACGTCTGACAGCGTCCTCCGTCCCTTCCAGGAGCAGATCCCAGTTTTGTCCCAGGTGAGTGTGGGCACCTGGCTATATCCCTAAGGGAGGCTCGCAGAGCTCCCCAGAGCGCTACGCAGGCCTGTGGATGAGCCGAGAGCCGCACAAAGCTTCCCGTCCAGGGGTCTCCTGCCTCCCAATGTGCCAAAGCCTCACCCCTTCGGGCGCTCCTGTCTGATCCTCCTCCAGCTCTGCCCATGAGCACAGCCCCGTGCCCAGGGCTGCCTTTTCCTGCCACCCACTCGCCCAGTTAACGTACTCTATCCAAGGAAAGAGGAAGGGCCTCCCCAGGGGGAGCTGTCGGGCTGGCCTCCATGTCCCCTGAACTCCTGCAAAGATGTCCCCGTGCCCCCCGTGGCATGTCCTGGCCTTTACTCCTCCATAACATTCCCAAGCTTATACCCTGCTCCAGGCAGCGGCAGCCACTTCCAGGCTAGAAATAATGGTCCCGAGACACCAGCCAGGAGCAATTCCCACATTGAGGGGGTCCTTCCCCGCCCTTGACCTGGCCCAGGAGTCCTGTCTGCCTCCCCTCTGCCTCCCAGGAGGTGCCCGGGGCCAGCCCCCGACTCACGATGCAGCTGGAGAAGCCGATGCCCCCCAGGCGGGGACACACGTAGTGCCACACGCCGATGCTGCCCCGGCGGATGCGCTGGCCCACCGCCAGCTCCAGGAAGAAGAGCGGGATCCCAATGATGATCAGCAGCACCAGGTAGGGCACCAGGTAGGCACCTGGGAGGAGAGGGAGGGTGTGAAAAGATGTCTGAGGCTGGCACCAGGGTAAGCAGAGCTGCAGCCAGTCCTACCGTCCTATCCACATCTCCCATCATCTAAACCACCCCGGTCCTTGTGCTCCTCCAGGGATGGTCTCGCTCATCCGTGTGGCTGACCACTCCAGTCACCAAACCCTCCCCTTTCCCAGGATTCCCCTCACCTGAAACACGCAGGGAGGGTCCGAGGTACATCAATGCCTCCCACTTACAAGGCTAGACCCAAAGACAGACAGACAGGCAGGTGGGCAGACAGACACTGTACTGCCTTCAGAATCCACATATCCAGTCACACGCCAGCAGACACACGGACCCCGCCATGTACTCTGGGGACACCTGTTCACCACCCTCCCACCCACAGAGCAGCAGCCCAGGTGGAGTGGCCCCGGGGCACAGACCCCGCGCACAGCCTTCCCCGCGCACAGCATTCCCCGCGCACAGCATTCCCTGTGCAGGGCCAGGTGCTAACGCAGCAGCCGGGGCGGCTCCGGGGAAGCGGAGCTCAGAGGCTCTGCAGGGAGACAGGCTGACCTGCTTGGCCGTGAGTCTATAGCTCAGTGGGAGGAGCAGGGAGAAATGAGCAGCTCAGGACAGTGGAGGAGAGACTGGAATCGCTGAAGATTCCAGATGATAAATTAAACTCTGTCCTGGGCTTCAATGCAGACAATCTCGTTTCCAGTGACAGGGCATTTAGCAGGAAAATTAAAGTCTTGTCTGGACACAGACGAGCGATCCCATCGAGAGCTGTGCCAATGACCTAGTCCTGTTAGCAATGCTGTTGGCACAGCCCTGCCTGTCCACCTAATGGGGCCAGACCAGCACCAGTTACCAGTGCCCTAACGGTCACCCAGCACCCCCAGACCAAGCCCAGTGAGCTGAGACCCTCCAGCCTCACCGCTCTGCTCCCCATCCCATGACATCCCACATGCTCCCCAATACGTGCTCAATCTGCCAACAAACCCGAAGGATGGGCATCTCCTGGCACGAGACCTGGCACTGGGCAACAGTCAGCTGTTATCTAATCTGTACCAGGCATATGCAATGAGGGGACGTCAGGACAACAGAGGGTCAGACGCTATCCAGGGAGCCAGGGCAGAACCTCCAGGTTCGCGTGAGCAATGTCAGCACATGCACATGTGCATGCACACACACACACACACACACAGAACCAACTGACCATACAGCTAACTGGGAAAGGCTTCCAGGGCAGGCAACCCACTGAGCCTCACACAGCAGCCAGCTCACTAACTCACACAGGCACACATCAATGCCACTCGTCAGTGACCAGCAGCCCCATCATGGCCCTAACAGGAGGGCAGGTCAGTCTATAACCTATCCTGTCTCGATCCTGGGTCAGGAAATGGGAGAGGAGAGACATGACCTGCAGGACAGAAAAGGGACACAGCCCCCACGGGCTGTGTATTTCGCCCGCATGTCCTTGGGTGGCAAGATGTGCAGGGAGATGGTTTTCAGGGGTCAGAGAAGTAGGCTGGCATCTTCTGTGGCTGCTTTTCTCCTCTCCCCAAAGAACCAGAGAAGCCTCCAAGGAAGTGCTGCCCGAAGGGGGGTCCTCAGCAGGCTGGCCACCTGCCACCTGGCACCCTTCACTCAGCCCCGTCCCCCTCCGCAGGCCCAGGCGCTGCCTTGCCTTCTGGGCTCCCACCAGCTGAGGCGGCACTAACAAGCACAGTGCTGGGGGATGTGAGCTGGCCGCAGCACTTCTGGGCCATCAGAGGAGCTTTTTCGCATCAACCGTTGCTGAGATCATTTGGAAAGGCACCCTCTTCACTTTAGCAAATATGCTTAGGGACACACCTGGATTTCCTTTGATGTTCCAGGCCTTTGAGAGCCTCAGGCCATCAGCCTGAGCAGCAGGGAGCACTGCTCAGGGGTAGAAACTTCAGCAGAGGATGGCAGTAGGCACTGGATCCCAGGATCTCTGAGGTCTCCTGGGTCGCTAACAGTCTATGTCTCAGTGCAGTTTTGGGTCTCATTCTGGCCAACCCCAGGGTTATTCCTGGGATTTGAAAGACTGCCTTGGGCTGTTGAGACCCAGTAGGGTTGAGACCCAGACTCTGGGGAGAAGAGGTTTGATATCAGAGTAAGATCCTCTAGGGGGATTCAAACTCAGCGAGCAGCATGAGGACCCCTCCTAGGGGTGATTGTGTGTGCAGACCCTGAGGCCAAGCTGTCCAGGCTTGAATCCTGACTTTATCAGTAGCTGTGTGACCTTGAGCAAGTTACCTAACCTCTCTGTGCTTTAGTTTTGCAGTCTCTTACATGTGGATGATGATAACATGGGGTTGTTGAGGGGATTCAATGGTTGAACCATATAAAACTGATGCTTTGATTATTCCAAGATGCTCAGCAGAGTCATTTACTTCAGACTAATATCCAGTAAGCACTTAGGATGGTGCCTGGCACCTAGTAAGCATTTAATGCAATGGCCAGAAGTTGCTCTTTACAATGTATAAGACACCGTGTTATAAGCACTCTACATGCAAAGCTCTTTTCATCTTCCCAACTCCCCTGTACAGCAGGAATGACTATTATTCCCATTTTACAGATGAGGAACAAAGAGGCACAGTGAGCTGAAGCTGCATGCACAGAGCTGAGTGGCTTGGCAGGGACTTGAACCCTCCCTGTCCAGGTTCTTGATAGCTCTTAGTGCTTAGCAGTTCCTAGGGATCTTACTCCATTCTGCCCAGGGCAGGGGGCGGGGGTGGGCTATGAAGCCAGGGGAGCCGGGGAGGGTTAGCTGACACATGGAGCTGCCCAAGGGGGGGAGGGGTTCCTTTTCATCCCTCAGCCCAGCCCATTTGCAGGGCACCCTAGGGCCAGCAGGCCTGCTTCTTACCGCCTCCGTTTTTCTGGCACAGGTAGGGGAACCTCCAGATGTTGCCGAGGCCCACGGAGAAGCCGATCTGGGCCAGGATGTACTGCAGCTTGCTGTTCCAGGCCGGCCGGTCCTCGGCGTCCAGCTCCTCCTCTGCGGCCGCCTGCTTGCCACCAGGCCCGCCCGCCACGTTCAGGACGCTCTGCTTATAGTCCACTGGCTCCTCCAGGGCCAGCAGGTCGGCCACCGACTCCGTGACATGCTCGCTGCTGTGCTCACGCTGGGTCACCTTGCTGTTCTTCGGCATCGGTGACACTGGGGCCGCGGGCCCTGCTCCCCAGCACGCAGAGAAGGTGGGACGCGGCTACTGTCAGCACCTTCTCATCCGGAACCTGTGAAGCCAGGGGAGCAGGGGAGGGTTAGCTGGCCTAGACCAGCTAAATCAACTCCTTGTCATGCACACGGAGCTGGTCAGTGGCATGAACTATTGAGCTGGCCCCCCTCCCCGTCGGGACTCAGTTTCCCCACAGGCCTTATCCGAGCATCCTCAGGAGGGAAAATCTAACGAGGCGAAAGGGGCCACACCAGACCCCAAATCCCAATCAAGGCTTGCCCACGGCAGCACCCCTCCCTCTCCCACCTGCAGATCCAGGTGCGCAAGCCCACGGGGTCCCACGGCCGTCGCTCCCAGGGCTCAGCAGGTTGTGCCAAGTCCACGCTCTCTGTTCTGCTGAGCCTGAACCCCCTGCTGGGACCCGGGAAGCCAGTGGGTACCTTCTCTAGGAAGGTTCTTTCTACTCAAAACGTCGTAGGCCAGTGGCATCCAGGGGCTGGTCAGCAATGCAGAGCGCCAGGCCCATTCCGCACCTATTCAATCTTTCTCTGTGTTTTTATAGGATCTCCAGGGGACTCAAAGGGATATGAATATTTGGTGGGGAAAGGGTTAGAGTTCTCACGTGGGACCCCCAGCCCCCAGCCCCCTGCTCCTTCGTCCCCCAGGCAGGAGCGTGACCAGGCGAGGCTAGGATTCGGGCACCAGAGTCCTGGAGGTGCTTGCGCCGTGCCAACAAATCCTGGGTCATCGCTCACCAGTGACATTATCTGAGGGCCACTGTGGCCAAGAGGCGGTTCTCCATCCTTCAGCGACAGTTTTACAGCAGATAATGCCTCCACAAGGGGCGGGTGGGGGCAACGTGCTCCCCTGCCATCCCTCAGCCGTCTTTCACGCTTCCCCTTTTCCTCCTCCAGCGGAAGTCAGAGGATGTGAAGTTGAACACATGTACACCTGGCCGGCAGCCGCCCCGCATCTTCCCCGAGGTGTAAGTGACCGGCTCTGTAACTGCTGAACTGCGGGAGGAGCTGCCTCCGGAAGCCGGCTCCTGCCTGCTCCCCTCGGATATGCCACCTAAGCAGCTGGGCAAGGTCACGGCACAGAGAAGCGAGCCCAGCTGCCCTCCCTGCTGGCCTTGGCCCATACCTTCTGCTGAGTGACTCCAGCAGACTGAACTTCACGGGGACCTGGCCAGCTGAATCCTGCTAATGGGGCCTGGCCGACGGGGACAGCTGTCCACGCTGGTCTGCAGGGTTAGCCAACCCTCCCAGGCCAGGCCGTGGACCACATCAGTGAGGACAGTGAGTCTTTAATGGCTGCCAGCCCAGGAATAGTCAGGGTCTTGGGCTCTGGGGAGACTGGGACAGAGCCAGCTTGCTAGGAGAGCCCAGAATTCCCTAGAATACACACAGCTCTCTGTTGGGACTCCGCAGCGGGTCAGCCGAATGTCCCACTGTGTCCTGAAGATGCCCAAGGTGGGAGCGCGTGTCCGCGGACCCTTCAGACCTTAGTCTCCCTGGGCCGCTGTCCTGCCCATGCTACACAAGCAAATGCTGCTTCCAGAGGAGGCCCTCCCCCTCCCTGCCAGCAGGCCCCTGTCCCCAGGGCACTTACATGGAGCGAACCTGAGGCACCCGTAATGGTTGCTTGTCTAGCTGCCCCACCTCCCCTACAGCTGACACCGAGCATTTTGATTAAAACTGGAGCTGAGAGAAGGGCCAGATCCTGCTGGAGACTGCAGTCGGCAGGGTGCCTCAGCCCCGACCCTGTCTCCAGGGCCGCCTGCAGCAGGATCTGATCAGGGCGATCTGCAACGCATTAGGTTTGATTTACTGCACATCCTGCCACAACTGAAGCAAAGCAAGGGGGATTCTGCAAGTCTGCAGGATTTATCTTGATGCTGACCCACTGGAGAGCGTGCTTCCCCATAAATAGCCTAGAGAGTGGCAGCTCTGGTCACCAACATGAGAAAGGGCTGGGGGCGGGGAGGGCCCAAGGACAAAATCAGCACATTGTGGCAAAGCCAGAGAGAGATGCCAGAGCAGCATCAGGGGAACCACAAGAAACAGCTCAATACAAGCTGAGTTCTCCCCTCTTCTCAAGACATCCCTGCCGTGCCCAGCACCCTGAACTGTAGGATGGGGCCCAGGGGCCTCCCATGCTGTCAGGTCTGCAGGATGCAAAGTGCTGGTGTACATGCAAGCTGAGGCTCCAGGCTGGGCTGCAGCCATGACTGAAGCTCCCGAGCCAGGTGAATGTGCTCTGATGACAATGCCCGAGTCTGGTACTTAAAATATGAAAGCTTGGGGGACCCTACCACCATCCTCATTTTATGTATGGGGACACGGAGGACCAGAGAGAGTGAGTGAACAGCCCAAAGCCACTGAGCTAGACTCCTCGGGGATGGGCACAGCAAGAAGGTGGTGGTGGTGAAGATCAGGGGCCTGGAAGTCAGACAGACCTGGGTTTGAAGGCTCCCACTGCATTCAATCATTCATCCATTCATTCATCGCTCCATTGCTCACTTGACAGACATTTTCTGAGTGCCTCTGCTCTGATGTGTCCTCCTCAGGTATACCTTTCCGGAGCCCAAAATAGCAGCCCTCCAGGTTGCCACCCCCGCAGCCGCCCCACGCTACTTCTCTCCACAGCAGGACCATCCCAGCCCTTATGCGTCTGTTTTTTCCGCTAGCACCTGCCCCTTCTAGGAGAAACAGGTAACTCCCACAGAAGCAATACTGGGCTTATGTTATTCGCTGCAGGGTCCCTCACACCTAGAACGGAGGGAACAGAGGAGGTTGCCCAGGTGGCACGGCTGTCAGCACCCAGGCCTCCTCATGCCTGTGCTCTCTCTGTGCTTTTAAAGGGGAGGTGGGGCCAGGAGCGACTTGGAACAACCCTCCCGCAACACACACATCCCTCCTGGGGTCCCTATGCTAAGGAAGGTCAGCTTGCAGACCAGTGCATGGGGATCCCACATGGGCCCAGCCAATGAGCCCAGAGCACAGCCTGGGCCAAGCACCCAGGTAAAGAAGGACCCAGAATTTCTCTCTGGTCCTCCCTATGCAGGCTGGGGAGACAGCCACCATCTAGGTATCAGAAGGCCGGCGAGGTGCAGGGCACCTCGGCACCATCGTGCTGACCTCTCAGGGTCTCGTGCTCCCCGTGTGTGAAATGAGTCGGTCTGGATGATCTCTGAGGCCCATCAGCTCTGCATACACCCCGGGAGCGCCCCTCATGCACGTGGGTGAGAGAGAGGCCTGCGAGCCCCAGGTTCTAGCCACTGCTCCTGCTTGGGCCTCTGTCATGCCACCCTGTCAGTTGAGAGCTCGCTGCCTGCTTTCCCCAGGATGGTGGCTTCTCCACTCAGCTCCCCTAGGGTCCCGAGTTGGAAAATAAGTGATTCCCTTGAGTTTCATGGGGCGCCGTAGGGACTCTGACAGCCGGCCCAGCCGGACTGCAGTCATCTCCCTGGAGTAGCTGGGTGGGCTGTTGAAACTGCTTTCTCGAGCAGCAGTGGAAACGAGGCTCCGGAATCTTCTCTGAAAGGAAAGGCTCCATGGCCCAGGAAGCCGCGTGCCTCGTCTGTCACCTAGCAACCGAGCAACTGGAGCTCAGAACAGCACTGAGGGCGGCAGGCCTGAGCCCCTGCATTGTGCATCTTCCTAAAAAGAACAGAACACTGACCAGGAAGCAGACAGGTAAACATACTTCCTGTCTGGGGAGGGGGCTCCACCACTCTGCAAGCACAGTACTCAGCAATGACCTTAAGGGGTGCAGGATGGCTGCTCAGCCCAGGCCAGGGCCAAGCGGGAGTTCCTCCAGCCCACAGGCCCTGCTGCAAGGCTGAGGTCCGTCTTCTGAGCACCCGCCTCCTGGGGTCGGGGCCTTGGGAAGGTTGTGCCACATAACTCAAGGGAATCACTTATTTTCCAAGTTGGAACCCTAGGGGAGCTGAGTGGAGAAGCCACCATCCTGGGGAAAACAGTCAGTGAGGGGACTACAGACCCCATAATGTCCTGCTTCTCTGAGCCCATGGGATGTGCCTAGCTTTGCTGCCTTTGGGTCTCGTGGCTCTGGAAAGAGTGCTACACTTTCCCAAGCCAAAGCAGGGAGAGCCCCCAGGTCCCCAGGCCCTACAGCCAAGGTCCCATCCAAGAGGAACTGCTTCCGGAAGGAAGCAAGTTGAGTCCTGTTCTCTCTGAGACCTTGATGGCTTCCCGGTTTCCATGTGACAGCGGGTTTTGGCCTCAGCAGCTCCCCTAATTGTCTCAGAGCCTCTGGGCTTCCACTGAGCCCAGAACAGCTGACTCTTGTCACAGGCATACAATGTCCCCTGAATTATCTTTGTTTCACTGGAACCGCTGGCAGTCACCTGGGGCAACTGCTCCTGACCGGCCCTGGCCTTGGCTGGGTGGCCGCCCTCCTCGGGTTTCTCACCCGGGACACACAGGCAGGGAGCGCCCCACCATTCTGGACCTCGAATCCTGCATCCTCCATCCCAAGCCACCTGTCAGTGTGTTCGCATCTGTCCTCCTTCCCACCCTGCAGGCTCCCGGCTCGCTTTCCTTCTAGGCCTTCAGAGGCAGCTTCATGAAATCCCACACTGCCTGGCTCCGACGGCCTGTGGCATTTACCGCTCCTGCACTAGGCCCCTCCATCTCCCGTCCCCCGCCCACCCACCTCTCCCTCTGCATGACCCCCACCCCAGCCCTTCCTACTGAAGTCCCTGAGGGTGCAGCTAGCTCAAGGCCCAGTCTGGTCTCCATGACAATGTCTGTGATTCTCTAAGTGAGAATGAATGTCCTTTCTTTTCCCTTCACAGCCGGCTCCTGGCAACATTCTTTTACACTTTTACCATCTGCCTTTCTAGTAGAGCTGCTTGTTTACACGGCTGATTCCTTTTCTAAGTGTCCTGCCTGGCACATGCGGGGCAGAACGTGGTCCTTATGGATGTCCCCAAGCCCCTGCCTTCCCACCCTCCAGGAACAACCTGATTCCTAGGCTGACATCCTACCCATGGCCTTCGCCTTTGAAACATAGGGGCAGGCCTGGAGAGCCAACAGATCTGCCTGGGGAGACGGTGAAGCCTCCCAGGAGGTCTGCACACCCGGCTGGGGGCCCCGGTGGCGCGCAGCCTGCAGCACATGTGTGGGGGACCCCGGGGCTGGGGCGCCAGCTTTCTGCTCCTTATTCATCTGGAAAAGAGGCAACAGTGCTTATCTACCCACTAGGCCTGGTTTCCACATGGATGGGGGGGGAGAGAGAATGAAAAGCTGATCGAGAAGCCAGGCAGAGCCATCATCTCTAACTCCATTTCACCAGCTTGTGGGGTTTGACCCCATCCTTGCTTCTACCAGGCCAAATCCTGGCGTCTTACTATTACACTATTACACGTGCTAATAAATAGGATATGAATGAGCTGAATGATTGAATAGATGAACTGACGCTTGAGTCCCCACCCCCAAATTTTCTAGAGTCTGATGTAATGTCCAATTTTAATCCCCCCTCATTCCGCTGCGATGTTCTGATCCCAAGAGTATCGGATGCCCACGGATACCCCAAGAGGAAGTTCGAAGCTAAGGGAAAAGAAGTCTGGCCATTGCTCATTGACTTTTTGCTTCTTATAAAGGAGCCACTTACTTTCTCCACCTGGTAGACAGCACCCATCCTCACCTCCAGGAAATAAACACCGGACAGGCACAGTCTTGGCACAGAGTGTGCTGGGGGGCCGCTGGGCCCCTTCCTAACACTGGCTTGGGTACAGTGAGCCTTCTGCAGCCATCCCGTCATGCTCTTCAGGCGCGGTCTCTGCAGCCAGTATTTTGTTTTCTTAGTCAAGGAGGAAGGGAAGCAAAAAACGGGCAGATGGTCGGGAGGGGTTTGGGCCAGGAACTGGCACTGGAAACATGGGCGGGGCCGGTGCAAACCGAAGCTCTGGGCTTCGTTTCCCCATTTCACATGGAGAATACGTGCCAGTGGGGATGTAGCCAGACCAGCACCGTGGCCGCCCACAGACGCCTTACCCTTGCGCTGGAATTCAGGTAGAGAGGGTGCAGCAATAATGACAAGGACAGCAGTAACACGCTTCTTGACGACTATGTAACAGCCACTGCGTGAAGCAGCCATTATGTCCTTTCACCCACCAATAAGAGTGTGAGGTTGGTACCACTGTGATAACCATTTTACACATGAAGAAGAACCGGTGCAGAGGGACGAATGGCCTCTAGTTCACTGAACTCAAGGCCCTTGGATGCTGCTACTTTCTTGAACTTGCCAGAAAGGCTAATGGAAGGATTTTACGCAGCTAAGTCGCCACCACCTCCTGACGTCACTGATTGCACATCATGTCCTGATTCTAAGATGTGACAAAGTGCAAAACTATGCATCTTGGAACTGATAAAATAAGGCACACAGCCAGAAAGTGGAGGTCCTGGGTCCCCACCACTATCTGACTCCAGAACCACAACACCGTCACAGAAAGGTCATGGGTTTGGGATTTGAGTCCAGCCTCTTACTAGCTGTGAGGCTTTGGGAAAGGACACGGCCTCTCCTGGACCTGAAATGAGGGGGTTGAGGCTCCGACCTCACAGGGTTGCACGAGGATAAAATGAGATAATGCAGGAGCACACCACAGACCAGCGCCAGGTTCCTGTGAGAACACAGGGAAATGGGCTCCACCAGGAACAGAGGGGCATCCACCCACTGCCCTGTAGTGTCCTGCAACTGATGTGAACACCACACAGGCACCTGAGGATGCGAGCGAGCGAGGGCTAGTGGCAGGAGACAGGGGCTTGGTGCTCTAACCGACCTCCTGCTTCCATCTTGGGCTGGAGGAGACTGGAGCCCAGAGACTTCTGTGAACTAGAGCTTCTGCTGAGAATAAATATGGGATTCTCCCTCCCTCCCTTCCTTTACTTCCTTCCACAAATATTTACTGAACACTAACTACGGACCAGGCCCTAGTAGAACAGGGAACAGGGTAAACAATGTTCCTGCCCTGTACAATGTGTATTCTAGAACAGAAAGTGCAAAGGCCCTGAGGCAGGACCAGGCACACAGGATGAGCACAAGGACCAGAAGAAAGGACCTCATGCCAAGCAAGGGAAAGATGGACGTGCTGGGACTGGACGAACAGGCAGGACTCGGAGGCCATGGACAGGACTTTGGGTTTCCTTTCAAGGCCAACAGGAAGCTGCTGGCAGTTTGAGGAGGGGAATAATGTGACCCACCTGCTTAAAAAGGGATCACTCTACAGTGGAAAAAATATCCTTGGTGAGGATTAACAAAAATAAATCAATCAATAAATCAATCAATAAATAATGGGGATCACTCTAGCACAAGTGAAGAAACAGGAGGGTAGGTAAGAGATGATGATCACCCAGCCAGGGTAGTAGATGAGGTTCAGGCTTTAAACAGAGAGATAAACAGATGACTCCCAGGTGAGGAAGGGCACACCAGGGCCACACAAATAACCTGTTCCAATTTGGAAAGCCAAATTTTTTCAAAAGTCAGACGTGAAAATTACAAGTCCAGAAGTGACGAGTGAAGCACAGCCTCTGCCCAAATCCTCTGACCTGGATTTTCTTAAAGCCACTATCTTCTCGTGTCTCAGAGACCAAGGCAGAGAGCGCCAAGGGTGTCCAATTACCTGAGCTCGCAGCAGAGTGCTGAAGAGCACTTGAAGGAATAGGATCAGGAACCCTTAATCACAGTCCCAACAGGATGTCTCTCTCCCAACAACTGGAAACGTCTGTTTGTTTCCTCACCAGCCTGCACAGCTGCGTTGCGGAGGGCTGGGCGGAAAAGCCCTCCTATCAGGAATAGGTCACAGGACACAGTGGAGGGAGCAAGCATCTCTGAAGACCTACTATGCTTACGTATGTATCCTCCCCCCTCAACAACTTGGGGTACCACGTAAACTTCATTTTACAAACAGAAGCCTAGGCTAAGGCAAGACCAATACCAGGTACAAGATGACCCGCCATTAAGTGGGAGAAGGGGGATTGGAACCATGGTCTCCCAAGCTCTGCAGCCCATGCGCTTCAATGCGCTAGTGCTCTCTGCTCTTTTGCATGTCTGACCACAGAGAAGAGCCAATGGGTATGGCACACTGGTGTCCATGGAGGGGACCCACCACCCTAGGCTGCTCCAGGCTGCTCCAAAGGATGAAGCCATCCTGATTATGGCCACATGCCACCCATCTGTGGCGCTGGTTAGGAAGTTCCCCAGCGTCCCATGCTGCCCTGCAAAGCGATACACCTGAGTCTCATTCAGCACGTCAACAGCGGGACAAGTCCAGCTAGCACCACTTCCCCCTGAGGGCAGGACCTCCATACCTGCCCAGGTCCTTTCCCAAACCAATGACACAATGTAGTTGGGGTAGTTTTCGGGGATTTCTTCCAGTCATTCTAAAGGACTCCCCACATCACCAGCAGACAGGCTGGCTCTGCAATGTGCCAGGACCGTGGACAGCGCCCACCAGTCCCTCCTGGGAAGTCAGCGAGGGGCAGCCCAGCACAGAGAATCCACTTTCTGTCCTTCAGACACACCCAGAGGAGGAGGTCTGTGTCCGCTCTGAGTGCTCACCTGGAAACACCTGATGAAGCCACGCCACCAGGTGGCTGTCCACATCTCTTGAAAGGTAGCTTTATCACACAGCACTCCGCGCCTGGAGTGGCATTTAAAAGCACTGGAGCTCAGGCCTCTTATAATTAAAGGCAAGATGGAACCGGCAGGAATTTGAGTGTGGACCAATGAATTCTATTTGCAACTGAAATAGGTGGCAAATTAGCAGTGCCAGGAACTCAGCAGAAATTCTAATTAAACCAGCAATTAGAAATGATGGACTACAGTGAGAGGCAACTTCGTATCTTAAATGAGCCCTCCGCCGGCTCTGGAAGGCAGAGTGCAGCTCGGTGAGACCCGTGTGGCCGGGGAGATGCCCCTGGGCCTGGGAGCTGGGGCGTGTTTTCCTCTGGCCCCACGCTTGCCCCATGAGGCCACATGAGGGCCTTAAGTCCCACCTCCCAAGCTGGCCCCCCGCCACCGCTCAGGCTGCCCAGAACTCAGCTGACCCAGAAGTGCTCTCTAATGAATAGACCTGGTTCTGACCGTGAGAATAATGCAGTCCAGTAACTCACCTGGCCACCTTGTACCTGAGCTCCTGTTCTCACACGTGAATTTCTTGCACAGTAAATATCTAATCATGTTTTTGAATCCCTGGATACATCCATAGATGAGCAATGTTTTAATTTTTTAAATTAGTCATGTTGGGTGGGGAGGGGTGGTTATCAAAGGCATCTTCACAGAATGGATGCCCATGAAGCAGGGGTGTCTGGAAAGGCCCTTGGTATCTACTGGGGGGTAGGGGGAGGGGAGCGTTAATGCCTATGCCCCAATGATCTAGTCTCACTTACAGGACCTTCCCACCGAGATCAAGGGTGGTTTGGAGGTGCCAGGCAGCTAGGACAGTGTGGTCTGTGCCTCAGGGTGATTTCTCAGAGAGAGAAGAAATGGACATGCAGGAGGAAGCAATGCCAAGTTTCACAGAATGCCAAAGACACAAGGGGCAGAGCCCCCGAGGTGAGGAGGGTGGGCTGTCTAGGGGACAAGACCAGGGAGCAGCGGCATCCCTCTGAGAAGCCCATGCGGGCAGCTGCTGTGAACAGCTCTGGAGTGTTAGCAGTGCTGCTGTGGGGTCTCACCAGATGCCTCTGCAAGGCCCTGGCTCCCCCTCTCCAGCAGAGAAACCTGACCCATCTAGTTCCCATCGGAGTCCTGACTCTGCAGATGCAAAAGGCCTCCTCCGGGCACCATCCAGTCTGCTCCTGTCTCCCTCACTGCCCCTCACGGGCCTGACACCTATGAGGGAATGAGGCCAGGGAGGCAGAAGTCTGGAAGAGAAAGCTGGATGTGACCTTCTTCTGGATTCCCACCCTCGTGCAAGCACGCACCGCATCCCCCAGTTTAGGTCTGTCCATTTTCTACCAACTTCCCATTGGCGGAGGCTCACGGCCCCCTTTCTCAGGGCATGAGCTCAAAAAACTGGACACGCATCTAGACAACCTCGTTTGGATAAATGCCTAGGTGGTCAGCAAACATTTGTCAAGAACTAATAACGGAACATACCACATCGTGGTCAAGGGCAGGAAGTCTGGAACCCGACAGGCCTGAGTTCTGATTCTCAGGTTGCCACGCACAGCTCGGGTGACCTTGACCAAGTCATTTAACCTCTCTGAGCCTCAAGGCCCACATCTGCACAACTGCCAAGAGCAAAGGTTAGATAGAATGGTGTGTGACTAAATCACTTAGCATGGTGCGGAAGCCTCCATAAAAATCAGGGTATTATCACTGGGTGCCAAGACCAGGATGAGCTGCTGGAATACAGGCCTACACCCGCCCCTGCTAACAGCTCACAGTAGGCATTTCCCCACAGATCCCCATCCGACCTAATTTGGGGGCATATACTAACAGCTCTACCCATGGTTCTGTGCTTCTGACCTTTGAGAACCTGGGACAGTAGCAGCGGGTGTGGGGGAAGGGGGAGAGCGGGGAAGAGGCTGATGTAGGAGGGCTCTGCAGGGCTGAGTAACGGTTTACTTCCCACCCCAGCGGCGATCCAGGCTCCAGATGTGTGGCTGTGAGGACTTCCTGAGCCCAGCCTGGGAGTGGGTGATAAGTCAGACCTGATTCTAGGGGAAAAAGCCCCAATTCATCCTCCCTTTAAATATTCTGCTGCTTATCTTAGCAGCTTTGAAAGGGATTAATGACGAATTGTCCTCCTGCAGCAAATCCGACAGGCATGAGGGAAGGAAAGGTGCCCAGACAGAAGGCGCCTGCTTCTCTGGAGTCCTCTCACCTCTGCCTCTAGTACCTTGGAATCTGCCAGATCCAATGGGAAGGGCATTGATTTCCAGGGTGCATGTGCCCTTCCACACACACATGCGCACACACACATTTCCAGGAGCAAGCTGGCCTTTTTTGCTGCACTGGGGATCCCCCTATTGCCTCCACTCTTAATACACACACACACACACATACACACACATATGGAGAAAGAGAGAGAGAGAGAGATTTCAGAGAGGAAGGGAAAGGGAGAAATAGAAACATCAGTGATGAGAGAGAATCATCAATGGCTGCCTCCTGCACACCCCCTCACTGGGGATCGAGCCTGCAACCTGGGCATGTGCCCCAACTGGGAATCAAACCGTGACCTCCAGGTTCACAGGTCGATGGTCAACCATTGAGCACTGCCTCCACTCTTGAGGCACCGAGTCTACTCACATTACAGAGGAGGGAGCTAGAGCCCGAGTCCTGCAGAGAAGGCAGGGAACACACTCTGTGGTCTTGCAGCTTCCAACTCCCCTACAGAGGGGGCCGGTGAGGAGGAGGGTGGCAAGACCTGCTCCAGGGGCAAGGACCCAGCAGGAATGCCACTTGGGACTAGGCCACAGTCAGGGATGATCTTAAGGAGTCAAGGTCTGTGCTGGAGTCTCAGCCAGCCCAGGGCACCCTGCAGACCCAGCCCAGGCTCCCCCCCAGCCCTGCGCTCACTCAGGCTTCCCCATTCAGGGTCTCCTGGAAGAACTGAGGGATGGAAGTAGGTCAGTTTGCAGCTGAGCTGCGGGTGTTTCTCCCAGGTGTGAAGCCCTGTCACTTTCCTTTGTCTCCACCCCAAGGAGCCAGGGCAGGGAGGGAAAGGACCTCTTCTGGTGAAGGCCCATAAAGCAAGAGGCGGGAAACTCACACTTAATGAGCACCCGCTCCAGGTCCACACTGTTTTCAACTGAGGAAACCAAGGCTCCAGAAGTAAACTGACTTGCCCAAGGTCACTCCGCGCCGGCACATGGAAGAGCGCTAGGCTGCTCTGACCACAATCCAAGAACCCCCCTCCCCCCCCCCTCAGCCTCTCCTCCATCCCCCCCACCCCCAACCTGATGCTGCTTGCCTTCCCCAGAGGTCAGAGCTCCAGAACCCTGGCCCAGGAGCCAGGCAGCCTGAGTCTGCTTAGCTCTCTCTGAGGACTTGCCCACTTCTGGTCGGTGGCCCCCGGACACTGGGCGGGTGTTGCGGCTGTTCCCGCTCATAAGTCCCAGGACCGAACCCCACTCAACTCACAAGCAGCTGACACCATGCTGCCTATGACTCAGGCCAAACCAACTCACTCCAATCAGAGCGAGTGGCATGGTGTGCCTCCTGCACGGAGTCACCTCCAGGCCGAGCTGTAGGGCTTCGCTGAAACTCACCACCTACTTAGCCACAGCTGCTCCGTCTGAGAAAAAGCCAGCAGAGGAGCTGGAGGCTCCGATGGTCCCCATGGCTGGGCCATGGCCAAGGACAATCAGGTGTGACCTCAAAGCCCTTCCTGCACAGGTGATGGGTCACCTCACCAGGCGCTGGGGTAATGTAAGTGCAGCATCAGATAGGCAGGCCCCCACCATTACCCTCCACGCACTCTGACCTTGGTCTCCAGAAATCAGCCTAACAGGATCTAACGAAAGTTTTGATTGGTTTTAATTTTAATTTTAATTTTTTGGAGTCGTTAAGGATCTTCTTAGTTTCTGGGAATTCCTGCTAAGAAGGGCAGTGCCCTCCAACGAACCTTCCTCTCTCTCCAATCCAACCCCAGCGGCTTCGTGTTCGCAGCTGAACTGCTCCAAAGACGGGTCCTAATTCCTAATCCAAAGAACTAGTTAAAACCTTTCTCAAAGGAAAGAGGAGTAGGATCAAACTGGTTTTTAAAAATTCCTCTTGACAGTGACTTGATCCTGTAAGGTGAGTGGCCTCGGGATTTCTGAACACCGGGAGGCCTGACAGGGCTGTGGGCTTTAAAAGGAAACACAGACTTCCTTCCACGGCGCGCCCCTGACGCACAGGTACAAACGTGGCGGAGGCCACTCTCCGAAGGGGGCGCCCTGGAGACCTCCACCCGGCGCACGTCCCCCATCGCCGCCATTCCGCTCCCGATGCGCTTACCTCGAGGGAGTATGGGCTTCCTGCTAGCTCGGAACTCAGCGAGGACCGGCCCCAGGACTGGGAATTAAATACTCATCTCGGGCATGAGCGCTTTGCTTCTCCGGCCAATGAGACTGTCAAGGTCACGGGCCTGAAGCAGAGAGGCAGGGGCTGGGGTGTCCAGCCGCGCCGGAGCCTCCCCGCAGGAACTGCGCCCTGAGCGCGTCGCTCCAGGCCGTGGGGCTGGTGGCCTCCTCCCGGGTTCGCAGGCGCCAGCCCGGCAGCTCCGCCTCAACAGCCCCGGAGTTCCTAGGCCCATCTAAGCCGCGGAAGCCGGCGTCAGGTGTCGACCCGAGCTTGGCGCCAGACACCCCCGATGAGTCCGAGGAGCGCGACTCTCGGGCTCCGTCACCAGGCAACGGAGGCTGGAGAGTGGGGAGGAGCCCGGGCGGCGCAGAGCCTGGAGGATACCCGGGCAGCGCCGCCTCGCATCCCGGTCCTCAGGCCTTCCTGGCTGGGGCGGGCCTGGGCCGGCTGGAGGGGCAGTGGCTGACCCCGTAAAGCCAGGCAGGGCGCGGCCCGCGACTCACCTGTCCCTTGTGGGCCGCCGCGCGGACGCTGCCCCTGCACTCCCTCGGGGCAGCTGCGGTCCCCGACGGGTGGCGGGCGCACAGCCCCTTCCTCGGGCAGGGGTAGCCCGGGTCCCGCCGCAACGGGCACCGGCCGGGGCTGGGAGGGGACGCGGAGCCGCGCGCCACCGACTCTGCTGGCTTCTCGCTCCCTCCCCGCCGCCGGTCCCGGCCCTGCTCCCGCCCGTGGCGCGCTCAGCCCACTGGGGAGCGGCGCGGGGACTCGGGTCCCGCGGCAGAGAGAGGGAGCCCGCGGGGCTGCGGAAGCCAGGACCGAGTGCCGCCCTCCCTGCGCCCCGGTCACGCCGGCTCTGCAGAGCGGAACGAGCTGGGCGGAGCGCGGCGCGCTCGCGGTTCCCTCGCTTTCCGAAAGGCCACGCTGGCGGCGGGGTGCCGTGACGCAGGCTTGACTCACGCGCGGGCCCGCGTCAATGCGAGGTTTTGGGGCCGCAAGCGAGGCTCTGATGGCCGACGCAGGAGGAGGGGGTGGGCAGGAGGGATAGAGGCTTCCCTGGCAGCAGCCTCTCGAGGCCCCTCACGGAGGGATCCAGACTCTGGAGAGAAGTCACTGGGGCTTCTGCCCTCAGAGCTGAACGGGACCCCCATTGCCAAGGCCTCCTGAGTCCTGGGCCTCCTTTCTTCATCTCTTCAGGCTCATCTCCTTCGGCCCCTTCATGAACTCGGCCCCGCCCACAGTGGTTCTTCTCCTGCCCTGGCAGCCTGCACCCCCATGTCTCTGGTCTCTCTCTACTCCTCATTTGGAATGTCTTCTCTGCCCCCGCGGCCCGCCCATCCCATCTCCCAGGAGGATCATTCCCGTGCAGCTCAGCTCCCACTACATCACTCATCTCTTGAGCTACCTAGGCAGAGGCTGCAGGGGTTGAGATCACAGAAATGGTGGGAGGGGACCTCGGGGAGAGGTTGCACGGACAGCCACAGTGCGAGGCACAAGGACCGAAGACCCTAGAAGATAAGGAAAGGGGGGACAGTGAAGGGAGAGGGAGGTTCTGCCTGGGCTCTGGGCAGACCTTATGGAGGAGGTGAGGCAGGATGCTGGCCTCAGAGGGTGGAAGGGGAGAAGGATGACCCTTGTGGAGGGGACAGCATGACAAGAGCAAAGATATAAGAGAGTGGAGGTATGGGGGGGAGGGCGGGGTGGTGAATGCCTGAGCTGGAGCAGGAGTGGGTGAGGTAGGCAGGCAGGGGCCATGCTCCAGCGCCTTGGAGGGCTGTGTGCAGAGTCTGGAATGAACGACTTCTGCCAACCAGTCGCCCATGAGGTCCAAAAGGGTGGCAACTGCTGCTCTAGAGGACATTAAGGGGACCCTGGCATTAGACACAGGTGCTGGGAGGGATGGGAGGTGGCGGCTGTCTCAGTGGTCCTGCTGAAAGGCAACATGAACTCGGGAGATTCTACCCCTGCCGTCTAACAAGTGAGCCTGACAGCTTCATGGATGCTGGCAGGAGACATGAGACTCCCGGGCCAGAGAAAAGGATCTTACTCCTCAAGGCTCAGCAGGAAGCTTGAGCTTCAGTCAAATCAGCTTACCTTCACCCTCGTCCATAGGAGGGAAGTGGGGCTGTGCCCAGATAATACTGCACCAGCTGGGGAACCCCAGCTTAGGGAACCCCAATCTTTTATAGAGGGCTGCCAGCAAACCTGCCCAGCCTAGGCCCCAGATGTTGTTGTACTTAGTATTGTTATTATCCCGGACAGCAAACAAACCTGTCCTCTACCCACCGGGAGAAGCTATCTCCAACTTCCAGAGCTGTCGCTATGCAAACGTCCTCAACAAGACAGCCGGGAACGGAAGAGCCGGCCAATGCCTCCACTTCCAGAAGCGTGAAGGTGAGGGGAGCCTTCTCAGCTCACAGTTTCACCCCATCTTCAGCAGGTCCTTCAAGGCCCTCCACATCCCCAGCTCATTTCACACCCTCCCCTGCGGCCTTTTCTGCAGCCACTCCCTACCCCAGCCTTCTCTCAGCTCCACTCGCCCACTCCTTCCTGACTCAGCCTTCAGCGCATGTGCCCTCTCTGCCAGGAAGCCGCTAGGTCCCCCCTTTTCCTCTCTCCTCACTCCCTGCCCACTCACCAGAGTTCACCTCAGACCCCTAACTCTTCACGCCTCTCCTGACCATGGAGAAGAATCGGGGTCAGCCTCCCAGCCGGACATTTCTTCTCCTTCGCAGCCTTCATCACAATGTAGTGAAGTGCTTATGGGGTGACCTGCTGCTGAGATGTAGTCACCGTGGCTGCTGTGGACATTCCACACGGGGCAGAGACCATGCCCGTCTTCAACACAGAATGAGCTCTCCATACGGATCTGCTGAAAGAATACAGAAAGTGTGGTTAGAAATAGGGGTATCGCCTGGCTGGTGTGGTTCAGTGGTTGAGCATCGACCTATGAACCAGGAAGTCATGGTTCAATTCCCGGTCAGGACACAGGCCCAGGTTGTAAGCTCGCAGCCCAGTGGGGAGCATGCAGGAGGCAGCCAATCCATGATTCTCTTTCATCATTGATGTTTCTCTCTCTCTCTTCCTCTCCCTTCCTCTCTGAAATCAATAAAAATATTTTTTGAAAAACCAGAAGTAGCACGTTGCAGAAGTAGCTGCAGTCTGAGCTACGTGTGTGAAATTCCGGTTTGAAGTACAGGGTTGCGTTAACAAGTCCCCTCGCTTCCTGTCTGGAGAGAGAGGACAGACACTGAGGAATAAAGAGCCAGCAGGAAGGAGCAGGTGACGGAACTCCCCAGGTCCCTGCCCTCGCAGGCCTGGAGGGAAGCCGTGGACTCAGGGGACAGTGGGAGAGAAGGCTGGAAGACGAGTTGGATTCTACTGTGGAGCCTGGCCTTGCAGCCTGGAGCTGCCACTTCTGTTGGGAGGATATAGTGTGGTCAGGAGAGGCCACACAAAGGCAGGCCGGCCCCCATCTTTTCCTTTCCTGGGACTCGGTGTTAGAAAGCTTCCCCGGCAGCTGAACCCAGAGTCCTCACTGAGCAGGGTGGGGTGGCCCAACTAAGCACAGCCTTCCCTGCAGGAGCACCCAGGACACAAATCAAAAGGAGCGATGCCAGGCACCCTCCACTTCGCAAAAGGATGGGCTTGGGCTCTCTCTGAGATCGCGTGGCGTACAGTCAGGTAAACACGGGTGTTGATCCAGCACTACCTTACCAGGTGACCTTTGACCACCTGCTTCCTATGTCTGACCTTCGGATTCTTTATCCATTCTCTAACCTCATGGGGTCATTGTAAAGATTAAATGAAGTAAGACCCCGTGTAAACTCAAGGCCGTATTGTGACTGTTGCTATTACCGGTAACTCATAAGCTGGGCCAGGCACTGCTCTAAATATCCTCCACTTAGGAACTCACTGAATTATGAAATATCCACTTACCTCAGGATGGTGTGTGTGTGTGCATCCTCCTCTTAAAGGCTGAAAGCTTCATGTAAAAAACAATTCAAGCCTGCATGGCAATGCTCAGTGGTCAAGTGTCGACCTATGAACCAGGAGGTCACAGCTCAATTCCTGGTCGGGGTACAGGCCCTGTTTGCAGGCTCGGTCCCAGCAGGAGGGTGTGCAGGAGGTAGCCAATCAACGATCCTCATCATTGATATTTCTATTTCTCTCTCCCTCTCCTTGCCTGAAATCAATAAAAATACATTTTTAAAAAACAATTCACAACTATAATAAAACATAAAAAAGATTCAGGAATGTGATGGATGCAAAATTAATATGAAAAATATCATAACCTTCCAATACACCAACCAGTGAGGAAATAGAAGAAATGCTTTAGTTACGAGAGTAAGAACCAGAAAGAACACTTGGAATAAACTTTAAACGATGTGTAGGCATCTCACATGAAGAGAGCACCTGCATGCTGCTGAGGCTTCATAAAGGGCATGTGGACATAAGAAAAGAAATACTATCCTTAGGCTGGGAGAGAAAACATATAAATTAACATAGCTTTAAAAGGACTCGATGAAACTGAAACTAACAAAAGGGTTACTTTTTCCTTTGTAATCAGACGAGCTGCTTCTAAGATTCATTAGGAAAAAGAAACAAGCAATTAGCCAGGAAATTAGTAGGTGGAGTAGTGGGTGTGATGGGAATTCACCGGCCAGTCGCTAAGGCACATTGGGAAGCTGCAAGTTGAAGTCAGTGCGGTCCTAGTCCCGGGAAATACGGAGCAGAACCCTGAGTCCAGGAGTGAAGCCAGATCCAGTCATTTAGAAGATCATGGGGATTACATGTCACCTGTAAAATGGGGAGAACAGCAGTTCCTGCAGCACTGCATGTGGTGAGTGTTAAATGAGGCAACATATACCCAGTGCGTGCTCAATAAACAACAGTTACCATTAACGCCGCCTTGCTTTTCGGGAACATCGGGCCCTTCCAAGGCTTGCTCCATCTACGATGTGTTCTTCCTCCGTTTAGTAGCCTCCTCCCGGCACAGAAGGAAGAAGTGGCCGAGGCTTTGAGCGGTCACAGTAACTTCTAACATTCGCTGAGCACTGCAGGGACAGTTCTTGGTGGTACCCGGGGGAGTGGTGCAGGAGGGTGTCCTCAATTGCCCTCCTGCCCAACATCCTGGGTCCCCAAGTCCCCAACCAGGAAGAAGGCTTTGTTTGTAAACAGAAGGGGGTCTGCTGTAGTAGGAGGGACAGAAGCTGGGACCCGTGTGGGGAACGGAATGTGCGAGGACACTGAGGAAGGGTGCCCAGGCTTGGGAAGGGAGAATCAGATGCGAGACCTGCCTCCCCCCAGGGCCAGCACAGAGCTTTTTGTACCTGAGTCAAATATAGACCCATTTCCATAAAAGCACCAGCCTCCTTCTATAAATACCTCAGCCAATTTTCTGGGGTTCTCATGTGACTTTGATGCCTACCTCGCCTGTGGGGACCCGTTGCCATGACAACCAGGCCACGTGACCAGCCACTCTTCATTCATGGCAAGTTGCCGCATCCTGGATTGGGGGTGGGGTGGTGAAGGGGGGCTGGAGGGAGGGCCAAGCAGAGGGAGAATGGATGAGCAAGGAATATAAAGATCATGTCCAGTCGTGAGGGGACATGGCAGGATTCTGGCTTTACTGTAAGGGTGCTCGCACAGAATTATTGATCCCCCAAGCTGCATGTCAGGGAGGGACATTTTATTTGTGCAGCTATAGACACTTTGTCTTTGCGTCAGTGGAGCAAAGATTCAGGGCTGGAAGGCACCTTAACAATCCCCCAGGCCATTACTGTTATCAGATGAAGAAAGTCAGGCCCAGCAAGGTGGATTGGCTGGTCCAAGGTCACACAGCAAGCTGGTTACAAAACTGCACGCGTGCGTGCATGCGTGCATGTGTGTGTCATTAACAAGCTCCTCTCCACCTAACTGAGACTCAGCTCTGGGCTGGGGTGACTCTGGTGAGCAGAACTTCAGATCCCTTTGCTCCCAGGTTACCCCACCTGGCCGGACTCACAGGGCCTGCTAGACAGGTGGAAACAGCCCATTTAGTTTGTACCAGGATGAGTCCTGGGTTCCCCCATCTGCCTGACAAATGAGGGGAGAGAGTAATAAATCCTGAGAAGTCCCACAGTGCTGGGCAAGCAGGTGTCATCCCCGGTAACCTACGGGCATCTTTCCGGTCAGAAATTCCAGATGTGCCCCCATCTAGCCAAATCCTTCAAACATTGCCTGATCTTTGTCCTTCCTTGCTTGGTGCTGGGGATGAGATGGAAAAGGAGGAAAAGCCCCTTCCTGCCCTCACACAGCTGCCCTGCTTAGGTGCATATGGAGAAGCAACTAGAAGAGAACCTTGCCAACAGCTGTGCTCCCAGGATGTTCGGGCTGGATGGAAGTCGAGGAAGGCTTCCGGGAGGAGGTGGGGAGGCAGGCGATGAGAGGCGTTCTCAGAAGCACCTGGTGGTGGCACAGGACCTGGGTGTTTGGGCAGGGACAGTGCTTTGAGATGGGCCAAGTCCTGGGATAGGATGCTGTGACCTCGGGGCTGAGTCAGGTGATCCAATCACATGGGCTCAGGCAGCCAGCCGTGAAGGGCCCCGGGGGAGAAGCATTCAGATTCACAAAGAAACACTGGCCTTGGGATACTCCTGAAGGAGACATCAGCTGTGGACTCTGTCACACCTGGCCTTCCGAAAGAGGTCCCCACGCAGATTAAAACCCAGTGGAGGCTGGTAGCAGCCAAAGTGACCAATGGCCAGGCTTGATCCCCCTTGTTCGTCACCTGTGCTATCTCCACGGAGCTGAGGACACAGCCCACCAGCCCAGCCCCACCGGGTGTTAGCCGGTCGGAGAGTGGACTGTCCCAACCTCAGAAGTGAGAGCAGTTAGTCTGCTGAGGAAGGTGTGCCACCCATGTGCAGGCACAGCCAGCTGAGCAGCATGTGTGTTTACCCATGACCTCCCACTGCTCCCGGAGGAGAGACAGTGCCCAATCGGCTTCTGTCACCTTCCCCTGGCTCATGGCAGGCGGGGAACGCAAGCACAGGCTCATTCACGGCTGGCTGGTGAAAACGTGTGACAGTGATTCCAAAGTGTCCGGCACCCAGAAAGTGATCTTAAAATCAGCCACCCGTCCCAGCAGGCGGATGAATGAATGGGTACACTTCCCCATGAGCGTTCTCAGTGTCCACGCTCACTCGCCCCAGAGTTCTCCTGAGCCTTCCCACGTGGTACCTCCTGTGCACCAGCCAGTCTGCCTAGAAGTGTCTCCCACTTGGCTTCACTCAACAGAGGCCTTTCTGTCCTTCAAAGCCCCATGCCAATGCCACTGTCTCCTGCTTGCCTGGTCTCCTCCAGCCCACAGGATGTCCTGGGGTGACTCTGTCAGCACTTATTGCCAGCCATGGTGCCATCCTGCAGCAGAGAGCACACCCTGCCTTTAATAAGAACTCTCACTTGGAACACCAGTTACTGCACTAAGAACCTAACATGCATGAGGCTCAGAGAGGGTGAGTAAATTGTCTGTGGTCACACAGCTAAAAGGTGGCAAGGGTGGGATTACCCAAGTCCACCTGGTTCCTCTGCTTCTGTATCCTCACCATTAATGACACTCTTACTTGACTACCTTCACTCTGTCCAATCTATATATATAAAAGACTAAGCAATTAGCCGACTGGCTGACGGGCTGGTAGGTATGATGCACACTGACCACAGGGGACAGACGCTCAATGCAGGAGCTGCCGAGCAACAGCAATTTTGCAGAGTGCCCTCTCCCACTTCAGGACCCCTCAGGGGATATCGGAGAGCCAGTTCCGGTCTGATCCCCACAAGCCAGGCCGAGGGGCCCACCTGCCAGAGTGAGGGACCCTGCTCACTCCACAGATGCCCTTCCAGCTGAGGAGCTACCCCGTGGGGCTGGCTGGGGAGGGACTGTGGAAGGTTGGCTCCAGGGCATGTCTGGCCCTCCTTACCCAGTCCCGCCCCCATGGCCACCTTCTAATTAATTTCCTTTCAATGTGCACAAATCCGTGCACCGGGACACTAGTGAGTTTATAAGCCAGTGTGGGGTGGCAGAAAAAACACGGATCCTGGAGTCAGCTAGGAATGGGCTCAAAGCTCACCTTTGCCACTGACCAGATGAATGGGTGACTTTGTACAATTCCTTATCCTCTGCAAATCTGTTTCTTTATCTAGAGTTAAGAGCCATTCGGTTGGATGATACATACAGTGATGGGCCAATCTTACAACAACCAACACTGCCACCCACATACCCCCAGGGGGCGCGTTGCTAATGAACGTGCTCCTGGATCAGACTGGAGTGCAGACCCGCACCTGCACCCTTCTAATGGCTCCTGCGCTTCCTTTCCTTGTCTTCCCGACACCACCACCACCAAGCAGAACTTTGAGTACCCCCAATGCGTAAACCAAAAGCTTCCAGAATTAAGAAACTAGCCCAGCCAGGTTGAGCATTAACCTATGAAGCAGGAGGTCATTGTTCAATTCCTGGTAAGGACACATGTCTGGGTTGCCAGCTCGATCCCCAATGTGGAGAGTGCAGAAGGCAATCCATCAGTGATTCTCTCACCATTAATGTTTCTGTCTCTCCTTCTCCTTTCTGCTCTGAAATCAATACAAAATATATTTTTTAAAAAATACCCGACCCAGCTGACCATGATTCCACGCAGCCTCTCCACAAGGTAAGTGATGGCGGATTCCTCTTCTGCTTTTGCTCAGGGACAGTTCACACAGGAGTCACAGACCCCGCTGCACAGATAGGGAAGGTAAAGCCTGAGGGCATTACGTGACTTGCCCAAGGTCTCAAGCCAGCCGGTGGCAGAGTCAGGTCTGAACTCAGGGAGCCTACACCCAGCGCCGTCCTTTCTCCCTCACTCCCTGCTGCTCCTGCTGAGAGGCTCAAGGTGGAGACACTGAGACTCTGGGACCTGGGCCAGCAAGTTGGCCAGAGGCCTCGGCCTGGGCCCAGGAAGCCTCCAACCATGGAGGAATTTGCTTTGAAGACAAAGGATGACTGACTCCTGGCAAGGAGAATCCTTCTTCTTTCTGCTACAGAAATGGGAAGCTGCCATGACTCGGTGATAAATCTTTTAGCTAACGATGATGCACCCGCTAGGCTGGTTATGTGCACAGTCTCTGGATGTGCTACAAGTCAATTACTGGGACCAGGCCCTCAGCACTGAGCAGAGATGTTTTCATCGAGCGGCTGTCACGGAGCCAGAACTTCCCAGGGACCCAGCTGGGAAGTGAGTCCACTTGGAGTTTGGGGCGGGTGACTGCACGGTGGTGAGACCCGCCTGGGAGCTGCACAGGGAAGTGTCCCCTGGTCCCATCACGATGGCTACCACTCTGTGTTTGCCCCTGGGGATTAGTCTGCCCATTTCAGAATCATCAGTCTAACGCGCCCTCACTCCCAGCTGCCTGGGTTTGGGGACATGGGTTCCCATTCCAGGCCAAACCTAGAGAAAGAGCTGCAAACAGGCCTTGTTTCCTGGCCCTGAGTCTCAGAAGCACTTCTCTGTACCCTGGGGAGCTCCTTACCTGAACCCTGAACGCTTACAGTCTTCACCCTGCCCCCCACCCCCAAGCCTCTCTGGCATCGCAGCTGGCTGAGGCTGACCCCAGAACAGCTCTGGGCCAGCCATCTGGCCTTCCCTCATCCCCTAAACCCTCAGGGAAGCAAGCACACATTAGTCCTCAGAGGCCAGACATTTCAGACCTAATACCCTTGCTGCTCCCAGAGTGTCTTCCTTGATGTTCAGTGTTTCGGAACCAAGGTTTGAGGTCCTAGCAAGGACCCTGGCTTGGACTTCACATACTGCTGTGTGACTTTGGGAAGGTCTTTAACCTCTCTGGGCCCCAATTTCCTCATCTGAAAATGTGGCCGACGGTTCTTCCTAGGTCCACAATGCTAAGATTCATCCCCTGGGTTTCCAAGAAGGCAGCTAGAGACGGCTGGCATAAGATGAGGGGGCTGGGGTGATAAGAAGTAGGGAGGAGAGAGATTAAACAGAGGACAGGGGTCTGAATCACCAAGCGCTTGAATGTCATGCTTAAAAGCTTAGGTTTTATTTTAAAACTAACGGAGAACCGGGGGAACATTTTAAGCATGGGATCAGAGTTGCCAGATTTAGCAAATAAAAAATGCCAGACATCTACGCAGATTTGAACTGGGCATCTTGTGTTTTATTTGGAAACCTGCATGGTACCAACAGAGAAAGCCTTCTGGCCACTGAGTGGAAAATGTATTGGAGGCGATAAAATTGGGAACAGAGAGGCCATTTAGGGGGTTACTATCATATGGGCCAGGCAATAGTTACAGAGTTAAGCATTTGTTGAATGCTTGCTTTTCGCCAGGCACTAATGCGAAGTATTTTGTGTATATAAATTCATTTCATTCTCATAACAAGATGAAGACTCTAGTATCATTCCCATTTTACAGGTGATGAGACTGCAGCACAGAGAGGTTAAGTAACTTGCCCAGATTACACAACTAGTTGGAGGCAGAACTGGAATGGAAGTCCCAAGCCCACATGCTTAACCACTGAGATACTGCCACCCCTAAGGGCCATGAGAACCTGACCCCAGGCCATGCAGTGGGGACTGGGTGACCAGCAGTTTTGAAGCCCCAGTCCAGGGGGTAGGGGTGGGGATACTGTGATTAGCAGAGAAGAGAGAAGGGAGGCTCAGGAACATGGATGTATTCAGATCACATGTTCAGACCACTTGATATGTTTCAAGCAGGAAGAGGGGTGGGTACACTTACCAACCCCCAGGCAGGGGTGCTGTGATCCCCCAGGTATGGAGGGGTCAGGGGAGAGCGTGGAGGACGCAGGGTTCTGGTTTGGGAGGCTGAGGCAACGGTAACCAGAGACAGCATTGTGATGGAGCATGAGCATCTGGGTCCCAAGTGGGGTGGGGTAGGGGTGGAGAGAGGAGCTCAGTATAGGACATGCTAAATGTATAGGGTCCAAGACCATGAGGCCACAGGGGCCCAGAGGGGTTAAGCGACACCCTGAAGTCACCCCGAGGGCAGACACTGGAACTGGAGTCCCTTGACTCCATCTGGGATGCCTGGCACAGACAGGGCCCTAATCCAGGTTTGAAAATGGGAGAGAATGGAGAACACAAGTCGTGTCAGCATTTGGGGGCCACTGTGGTATGCAGGCTCAGGTGCACCTGCGCACTCAGCTCTGAGGGCAGATCTTACCCCTTCAGCTCTGACACTCGCCGCGCAAGCCGGGTTTGGGGGCGGGCAGCAGGGCTGAGTTTCAGGCTCTGTGGGCCAAGGACAGTCTTCCTGCAGCAGTTTCTCTCCATCTGTAAAAAGGGAACAACAGCCACAGCAACATTATGATGAGGTTTAAAGGGCAGAAATTAATGGGAAAGCGATGCCCCATGCAAATGTGATTTGTGACTGTGCTATCACCCCGTTCTCCTGCCTCTGCCACCACTCGGTCATCTCTGCGGCCTCCCGTCCTCCCCCATCTTCCTCTCTCCCCAGCGCCACCTGCCCATGTCCTCTCCTCCCTCCCTCTTTGCAGGCGCTGGACAGAGCCTGGCCCACGAGTGTCTGCAGAGCAGCAGCCTAGAGCCAGCCTGTGGCCTCCGTTCCACCGGCCGGGCTCCTCCCACTCCCAGCCCCACCCCCATGCACACAGGACAGCCACCACCTAGGATGGGCTGGCCTGCCTCCTCTCCAGGAGAGCACCCATGGGCTCCTCTCCCTCCACATCCCCCCTCAGGGAGCCCCGCCCACTGTTGCCCCAGGAACGGCCAGAGGTGGCGGCAGGGATGACAGGAGAGGCCCAAGGGCATGGGAGGCTCAGTCCTGATGGCCTGGAAATGTACAGAGCTGATCCCTGGGGGCCTAGGGAGAGTGTGACGTCAAGCTGAGGCTGAAAATACAATCTAGAAAGTCACGCAGCACCGCGAGAAATGCGCCGCTTTCTGCCAGCAGCGTGGAGAGTGGGGAAGAGACATAAAGCGGCTGTGCCTGGGAGGCTCCTGCCATCAGAGCTGCTCCTGCCTCAGGGCCTCCACCCATTCATGGGCCTGGGCACCGGCAACACCCCTGCTCCAGAGAGCAGCCAGCACCCCGAGGCCTGAGGGGCACAGGGGTTCGGGGGGAGGTCCCACGCCCCTCCCTACTCACTCCTGGGGCGCGTGGTTCTCAGAGACCAGACTTCCTGCCACTCGTAGACGTCCAAGTGCCCCCCTTAGACTGGTGTGAAAGGGACAGAGGACCCCCACGAGGGACATCCCGTGAGGGCAGCCATGGGATTAGGACTTTCTGACAACCTGCAGGGCCAGTCATGGCCAAGGCAGATAGGCCCGCCCCCATTCCTGCCCTTACCACCCCCACACCCCACCTTCTCCCACCCCTATCTCCACCCCCACCCCCACTTCTGGGCTCTCCATAAACTCCCAAGAAGGAAAACAGTCCCAGGGAAAGGGATGGGTTTCCCTCAAAGTGACTGTAGCAACAAAGACGAAAGAATTTACGCTGATTTAGAAAATGAAAATGTGATCATTCTCACCCAAGTTGGACTCAGATTCTTATGCTCCACACACTTTCACATCACTGTGTAGTTTCCGATTGGTCCCCCATCCCCCCTTTGTAACCCCCCAACTCAGAGCTGTCCACTG
>PVJC01003680.1:57195-68662 GCA_004026665.1 Murina feae | reverse complement strand
GGATGCAGGCTCAGGGGGATGGATGCAGGCTCAGGGGGATGGATGCAGGGTCTGGGGGATGGATGCAGGGTCTGGGGGATGCATGCCAACCATGGAGCTGGTCCGGTGGGGGTGGGGTGGGGTGAAGAGGAAGAGCGAAGGCTCCTCTATCATGTGTGCCCCCTCCCACTTATCAAGAAGCAGCTCTGGCCTGGCCGGTGGCTCAGTTGGTTGGCGCATCATCCTGCGCACCAAAAGGCCGAAAGGCTGATTCCTGGTCAGGGCACATGCCCAGGTTCTGGTGCCATCCCCCATCGGGGTGCATGCAGGGGGCAACTGATAAATGTTTCCCTCTCCCATCGATGTTTCTCTCTCTCTCCCTCTCCTTTCCTCTCTCTAAAATCAATAAAAACATTTTTTTAAAAGAGTAATAAAAAAAAAAAGCAGCAGCTCTGTTCCAAGGAGAGGCAGCTCTGCTGCCTTCTACTCACGGAATCACCCTGGGCAAATCTCTTCCCCTCTCCAGCCTGTCTCCCCAACTCTAAAATGGGGAGATCAGGTAAAATGATGACTGGAGGGGCTAGGGATCAGTTGGGAACCAGGCACCTGTCACAGGGTCTTTTTCTTTCTTTCTTTCAAAAAAAATTTTTTTATTGATTTTCAGGGAGGAAGGGAGAGGGAGAGAGAGATAGAAACATCAATGATGAGAGAGAATCATTGATCGCTGCCTCCTGCTCTCCCCCTACTGAGGATCGAGCCCACAACCCGGGCATGTGCCCTTGAGCAGAACCAGACCTAGGACCCTTCAGTTTCAGGCCCGACCTTCCATCCACTGAGCCAAACCAGCGAGGGCAGGGTCTTTTTCCTTTTGTTCACCTTAGGAGAAGGGCAACAGCTAACCAGGGAGGGAAGGAGCTAAAGGCTTATTTTAACCATGTAAGTGCTGATTCCAACCACAGCTGAATCTGGGTACTAGTTTGGGAGATGGGGGGTGGCTGGCCTATGGCCTGCAAAGAGGGGGAGGGGCAGCCTGAAAAGTGGTGAGTAGGAGCCAGGGGGCACAGCAGGGAACAACTTGCTTTTGGGAAGTTCTCTGAATATCAAACTAAGTGATCCTAGTCCATTCCCCTCATTGGGGAAACTGAGGCCCAGAGGAGGAGCCAACCCAAGATCTCATATGGAGACGGAGGCAGCAGGCCCGCCTCAAGCAGCAGGCCCTCTTCACTCCCCTAAGGGGGCTCAAGTCCACTGCCTGAGGTACAGGATGGGGGCCAGGCCTCGGGTTGGTGACAGGCAGGCTGGCACCAGCAGCTCCAGTCCCTTAGCCCAGCGTACCCTGGTCCCTCGGACCAGCATCCTGCTTCAGCCTACACCTTGCAACATTGCAGGGGTGGGGAACCCCACCCCCACCCCCACCCCAGCAGCCACCACAAACCCCCGCAGTGGTCCCCTTGGGGGCCCCCATCCCACCTCTCCCTGGGGGCCAAGGGGACAGGGGGCTTTCCCCAAGAGCACACAGCAAGTGGATTCATTCCAGTGCCACCTGCCACTCGGGGCGACGTGGGGAGGAGGGCGGTGCTGCTGCCCTGACCACTCCTGTCCCTGTGGACAACCCAGAAGGGAGGACGGCGGGGTGGGGTGTCCCGTACACCTGGCAAATGAACCGTGGAGGCGTAGGGCAGTTCCCCCCTCCGCTAGGAGCTCAGGATAGGCCTCGATTTCCCCGGGTGGGGCTCGGGCCGGGGTCCCCGCTCCCAGACAGTTCAGTCCCGCGTGCCTTGCCCGCCCGCACAGCCTGCACCCTGCCAGCTGCCCCGCCCGCGGGAGGGGGCCGCGGCTGAGCACACGCCGTTCCGCTGCCCCGCAGGCGCCCAGGGTACGCGGGCCAACCCCGGGCAGCGTCCAGCCTCCCAGAGCGGGCTGGGCAGCCAGACCTCGGGCGGCGCCCACCCGTGGCACCGGGGCTGCCGCCGGGGCCGAGGCCGGGGCCGGAGGGCGGGTTGGGGCTGGAGGGCTGGGTGCCCACTCTGCCCGGGGAGTAGCTGCCCGGGGAGCAGCTGCCCAGGGCTGCCCCAGAGCCTGGAGCTTCCTCCGGCCGCCTCCACCGCACGCACAGACGGGGAAACTGAGGCCCGAGCGCAGCAGCCCCTCGGCCAAGGTTGCCCTGCGTGGGGGAGCCTGGAGCCGAGAGGTGCCCCCTCCAGGGGCACAGGTGGGAAGGGCGCGGTGCGCTGGGTGCCGGCACCCCTGCCCGGCAGCTCCCCTCACTCACCTCCAGCCTCCGCGTCCCCGGGCGCGCGGCGCCTCCACGCTGCGCACCTGGCCGGTCCGTCAGGGCGCCCCGCCCCGAGACCCTCGCCCCTCCCGCCCGGGCGCCTCCTCCCCGGCCGCTGCCGCCGCAGCCACCTCCACCGAGTAGCGCGGCTGGGACCGGAGCTGAGGGCTGGACGGGAGGAGCCGCTCCTGCAGGCCGCGCCCCGCGCCCTAGCGCCGCCCCTCGCCCGCCCGCCCCGCCCCGTCCCGCCCTCCGAGGTGCGATTCCCCCTACCCCACCCCACGGGGTCCGGCCTCCGGTCCCTGGCCGCCCCCACCCCCACCCCCCGCCACACACACACACCCGTCCCGGCGGGTCTCCAGTCTCCATCGTTCCTCCCCCTTTGCCTCCCTCTCTGTGTCCGGTTGTCTGCCTCCCTGTTTCCTCCTTTCCACAGCCCTTGGTCACCCCTTCTGCTTTCTGCTCCCAGTTTCTTCAAGATTCCCACCCGCCGCATCTCCACCCTTTTCTCTGTCCTCGCCACTACCCCACCCGCACTTGAATCTGTCCTTGCGCTTCTTTCCCCATAACTAGCGCGCCTCCCACTCCCCCACTTTCGGACCAGGAGCAGCACCCTCTGCGGCCCACCTTCCTCCCCTCCGCCCAGGAACTAGAATAGAACTTGGGCAGATGGGGACTGAGAGGCTGTCAAACCCCCCTGCCCCCTCCCCGCAGCCCGGGGCTGTCCCCTGACTTAACCCGCGGGCCAGCAGCAAGGGCAGTAAAGCCCCTTGTCTCCTGAGCTTCAGTTCCCCATCTTTTCATTGAACTGAACTCCACTGGGACTGAGCCCAGCAGAGCCCCGTGCAGGCAGCAATCAGTGTGCGCGGGAATCACATGGGGGGCCGCTAGACGTGGAGATTCCCACATTCCGGTGCCCCTTCCCAGGGAAGGGGAGACTTAGGGGCTGGGAAACAGGCCTGAGAACAAGCGCCCTTCACTCTCCCAACAATTTTGAAACAAAACCACACGTGGAAAGATGTTGGCCTGGGTTTTCACCAAAGTTTCCCTGGGTTCCCAGTACCCCAGCCCTTCAACCAGGGTGGTTCCACTTTCATTGGTCTTTTATGTCAAGTTCTTTCTGTGCTTAGATTTCTGCTTAAGGAAGTCAGAACCGTGCTGCTGTGTACCCAAACACGGACTTGCAGGTGGCCTGGTTTGGGGACATTCCCTAGCCCCAGTGGGCAGGCTCGGATAGCAGGTCAGGTGACAGAGGACAAACCCTCCCTGGCCATCCTGCCTCCTGGCCCCAGAGAATCCCCCTGACCCTGTGCATGCTCTTGGGCTGGGCCTGCCCCAGGGGGGGGTGGGAGGCACAGAGCGGCCCTGGAGATTGGCACGAGGCAGGGTACATGGCCTGCCCTGAGCGTGCGTGAGCTAAGAAAGTGGCTACAGCCCAGCCTGCGGGAAACCAGGAAACAAACTGTGTGGGTGAGAGAGGAGAGCAAGGCTAGGATTACTGTGTGGGTGGGTATGAAAGAGAAAGAGATGGGAAAAGGAAGGAGGACAGAAAGTGGTTCGTTCTGTACGTAGGTGTGTGACAGTGGGCGTGCAAGAGTGGATATGCCTGTAAAAGAAAATGTGTGCATATGTAAGAGAGATTTCAAAGTGTAGGCGTGTGAGCAAGAGAAAATGGAGAAAAGACCACAATTTAACCTGTATCTAAGGGAGGGAATCTGTGTGCTTATATGTTTCAGGTGGGACTATAGCTATGTATGCCAATCTGATACATGTGAAAGGCATGTATGGGTCAGGGGGGTTTGTGGGAGGGTGTTTATACATGTATTCCCCATACATGGGTGTATGGGTGCCTGAGGGCATGCATGTGTGCACATGTGTGCACATGAGTGCACATGTGAGTATACACACGTTTGCATAACATTATGTGCGTGCACTATGTATGTTTACATGCATGTTTGTGGGGTGCATGTGAGTGCACATGTGAGGTACACATGAACCAGTGAGCCCTGCTCCTACACCATCACCCTCCTATTACAGTCCCTGTAGAGTGGGGGAGTGGGAGGAGCAGTGGGTGGCACCCTGCCTCTCTGACTGCCCTCTCTCCCTCAGGACTGAGGAGCAGGGGCCATGTCCTTGGCCAGTGACCACCGTCAGCTCTTATCATGGGCACCGATTCCTCTGCTCCTTTAGATAGATATGGCCGGGGGCAGGGCTCATCGACAACCCAGATCCCCCCCAGAGGCTCAGGCAGTGTCCTCCAGATACCCTCCAACCCCCCATACCAAGTGGCCTGGAGGGGAGGGGAAGTCATGTTCCCAAAGCCACGAGTGAGGTCAGCGTGAATCCTACGTCTCCCCGAGTGTCTCCACGGGGAGGAAGATGGCTTCGCAGAATCCCCTACCATCCCCCAGAGCCTGACCAACCTTTCCCAGCCCCAGGTGGGTGGAAGGACTCAGCCTGCTGCCTCAGCTCCGTGGAGAGGGTAGCGTAAAACATGGGCCACACCTGCCAGGGTTCAACGCTGAGCTCCTCCAGCCTCAGGCCTGAGACTCGGCCTTCGTTTCCTTATCTATGAAGCAGAGATAAGAAATGTGTGAACTTCTTAGGGTTTCTTAGCAGATAAAATGAAGTGACCCGGACACTGGACACTCGTTTTGCCTTGGTTTCCTCATCTGTGAAACAGATAAGTATGGCTTTCCTAGGGTTAGTTAGAGGATGAAACGAAGGAACCCATGCGAAGCATTTAGCACAGAGCCTGGCGGCTGAGCGGGAAGCAGAAGCCCTGGGTTCTAGCTCTAGCTTTGCCACCGACTTACTGTGTGACTTTGAACAAGCTGATTGCCATCTCTGGGCTTCAGAGTCTCCGCAGATGATCTCCACAGTAATCTCAATGAGTCCTTCCAGTTATGACCAGCTGAGACTGTGCAGAGAGGACTTTCTCTCTGCCACATGGGGCTCTCTTGGTGAGCTGAGGCTTAATAATGAGCCCTACATGACACTTTCCCTCAGATATTCTCCCAAGGTGGCAGGGAACTTGAATTACTGCCCACCTCATCTATCCGTACCCCCTGACTCTCTGACCTGACAAGGACCCCATTCTGCCCTGCCCAGCTGGTACTCAGGCCTTAGAGCAATGGCACTGGTACCCACCCATCCTACGTGGTGGGTACCCACGGCAGATGTCATGACCCATACTTAAAGCTGTCAAGAGAGACAGTTATAACTGTGGAGGGATGGGTGTAATTGTCTGAAGATGCTGATAACCCTCTAGGGGAATGGCAGGAAGCGTTCAAAGGAAGCCCTAATCCACTAATAACCTGGACACCCCATCGGCCTCTTCCCTCCGGATCTCTGGGCAGGGAGAAGGGGCTCTGACCACTCCCTTTCCCAAGGGAGCAGAAGGCCAGTGTGGCTCTGGCCCCAGAGCACCCGATTTCTACTCTCCTGCAAGAGCCAGCTCCCTTCCTGCTCCACCTCGGAGGTCAGTCCATCCTCCCGAGTCACTCTGCCTCCTCTGTCCCTAGAAATGTTCAGGGCGGAACCTGAGGACCATCTGGCTGGACGTTTAAGAGAGGAATGAACGAGACGGTGAGGCAAGAGCACACTCTTATCTCAGCTCCAATATGGGCTTGGTGACCTTGAGCAAAGGACCTCAGTCTCCGAGCCTCAGCTGCCTCACCTGTACAATGGGGGACATCCGTGCCCTGAGCGGCTGTAGTGAGATCAATGAGAAGGAGACACGGAAGATCTAGCTCCACATGAGAAGCCAGCAGGACTCATGAATGTAGTCCTCCTCCTTTCTCCTTCTATGGCCTCTTCCACTCCAGGTGTCAGCAGACCACACTTCTCCCTTATAAATCCAGAATACAGTGGCGGCCATGGCCAAAGCCCCTTATTTAAAAAAAGCAAGCAAGAAAAAAAAGCTGTGATTGGATCATGGCTTAGCTGTGTGCTAGCCATGAGTCTAGGACAAGTCACGTATGTTCTCTGCTCCTCAGTCTTCTCATGTGTGTATGGGAGATAATAACAGAAGGTCCCTCCTGGGGTCCTTATGAGAAGAAATGAAAGGACATGTGTAAAGCTCTTAGCGCAGTGGGCCTGGCGCATAGGGCTTCACAAATAACAGCTGCTGAGCAGATGATGGGCACTTTAGTTGTTAACGTCTTTGCATGCTGCTGTAGGTTACTCTAACATTTCCAGAACGTGCCCCGCCTGAGGCCACTGCAGCTCACAACAGCTCTGTGAAGGAGAGAGCGCTCGTATTTTTATTCACTTTCACAGATGAAGAAACGGAGGCTCACCCGGGGGCAGGGCTTTGCTGGGGCTTGGCTAGTCGGTCCCAGAACCAGCACCCGTGTCTCCTGGCCCCCAGCCCTGGTCTGTGAGAGGGAAGGAAGCAAGTCCCGGGCTTGAAGGCTCCAGGGGGGACTGCATGTGGCTGAGGCTGGTGTGAGGGCCCGCCTGCAAGTTCAAGGCTGCTGGGCCCTCCTCCTTCCTGCCCAGATGCATTGAAGGCCCCCTCCTTGTGTTTGACCCAAGTGTGGGAGGTGCTGGGGGGTGGCCGTGGGGGTGGGTGATCAGAGCCCGGAAAGAATTATTTCAGAAAAAAGAGTGGGCAGGATGGCTGGTGAGATGCCAACCGGGGCGTCAGCAACGCCCGCACAGAAATGAAGTGTTCCTTCAGTTTTCTGACGCACAAGCCCTCCCGGGCCTGAGCGCGCGCGCGGCCCAGTTCACGTCCTCCCCATCTGGACCCACTTCAGCGTTTCCATGGGCCAGCGGGGCGTGGAGGTGATTCAGTGCCCATTTCCCCGCCTGCCCTGCTCTGAGGACGCCTTCCTTCCTTCCTCAATGCGGCAGCTCGCACAGAGCTCTCCCCGTACCCCTGTGGTCGGGTCCTCCCCGCAGCCCAGGTGATGTGGGTGCTGCCTCTGTCCCCTCTACCAGATAGACAACCGAGGCCTGGGTGAGGAGTGTGCATCCAGCTCGGCCCCGACAGGCTGAGTGACCTGGTCCTTCGCTTCCTCACTCTGGGCCTCAGTTTCCCCCCTGTAAGATGAGGAGGTCAGATTAGATCGGTCTTCAGTCTCCGCCTCATAAGCTCCCTGAGGGGCAGCAACCACACCTGTTCTGCCCAGTGCTGGCACCCAATACCTTCAACCAGCCAGTCCTGCCCCATCAGCTGTGCACACGCTCCAGTCCTTTGTTAGCCCCAGTGACTAAAGGGCAGACCACAGGGAGAGATGGATTTGTTTTCAACCAAGCGCGCCCGCACAGCTTTCTCTCCCCGCCTTTCCGCGGGCCCTCTTCAGCAGAGAGGTGGCCCTAGATGTGGGACAGCTGGAGCTGCACGCAGCTCACAGCCTCCCCGTCGTCTCCACGGGCACCTGGGCGTGCCCGTGCGCCTGTGATGGGCAGTAATGCATCATGGGAAAAGATGGTCGAAAGCCCCCCACCGTGTTAGTCCAGAGGAAAAGGGACATGAGCTCACCTGGTTTCTGGGGAGTCCTGGGCCCAGGGCTGGGGCTGGGGCTGGCCGTCATCACTTGCCGGGCCTTCACCACATCCCAGTCCTGGCTGGCCCTGTCATCACGCTGGGGTTCCCTTCGTGCCTCCCTGGAGAAGCTGGGTGGCTGGATGCCCAGGGCCTTGGGCAACTCTGGTGCCCCTGGGGTGGCTCTGTAGATGGAGTTGTCCCCACGCCTGCTGGCCACCCTGTCCTCCTCCACGTCCGTGAGCCCTGCCTCTCCCTGCAGGCTCTCCTCGCCACCGCTCTCCTCAGCCTCCAAGGCCAGGCACCTGTAGCTTCCATCAGGGATCCGGAAGGCGCAGGGGGCAGGCCGGCTTTCGCTGGGTCCGAGGGGTGAGGGTGGCAGGTGGGGGCCCAGCATGGTGCCGCCTCCGCAGTGAAGCAGGCCACCTGTGTGAGCTCCTCTCCGGGCCTCCTGCTTCCTCGGGTTCTCTGCAGCTTTAACTTCCTCCCGCAATGCACGAAGCTGGGCGGGGTCCCACTGCCGGCCTTCCTGGGCTGGGTGGGGTGGTGGGCCCCCAAGCTCTCCTTCTTAACCCGTCTCTGGTCAGTGAGGCCCCCACTTCAAGACGATCTATCTGTGCAGGGAGAGAGGAAACAGCAATGAGGCAGCTCGCTGGCCGCTCCGGCTGAGCTCGTGAGACCTGTCCCCCTTGGGTCACCCTGAGAACTGGCTGGGGGTCCAGGCCCCACACTCGTCCATGGGAAAGCGCCAAGCTTCAGGCACCCCACATCCCCATATTGGTATGGCCTTGTTGCCATATCCTTATGCCATTTGACACTTTATTTGCTTAATGTTTTTCTGTGAATCAACTTTATGTGACTTCTATTACTTTGGACTTAAGCAATCATTGCAGGAAAACCACAAGTATGTTGGGCTAAGTCATTTCCCCCAATACACATTAAGTAAATATCTAGTTATTTAACAATACTTATCTGGGCACCCCCTAGAAAGAATTCTCTCACATCCACCAAAGGTACACATGGCACAGGAATCACAGAAATGGTGGGACAGAGGGCGCAAGGCTGGGGACAGGCACCCCTGAGAAGGCTGTGCTCCAGGGGAGACGGTGCAGTGATGTGCATACATGACAGACTTGCAGCTGGAACCCCAGCTCTGCCACTTGCTCTCATGATGGGCAGCAAGTCACTTGACCTCTCTGAGCCTCAGCTTCCCCATCTGTAAAATGGGAACTATAATATCTCCAACATAGTGTTGCATTAAAGATTAAGTGAGCCCAGCCGGTGTGGCTCCGTGGTTGAGCATCGACCTATGAACCAGGAGGTCACGATTCGATTCCGAGTCAGGGCACATGCCCGGGTTGCGAGTTCTATCCCCAGTAGGGGGCGTGCAGGAGGCAGCCGATCAATGATTCTCTCTCATCATTGATGTTTCTATCTTTCTCCCTCTTCCTTCCTCTCTGAAATCAATAAAAATATATTTAAAAAATATTGAGTGAGAAAATGCATGCAGAGGACTTAGCACAGTTTCTGAGATGCAACTTAATACATGTTGGCTAGTTCTTCATCCCACAAAAAGTTTCTTGAGTTTCACATTTCAGACACTATAAAAGGTCTGGGGGATACAGTGGAGATAAAGATATGGTATTCTGGCTCATGAATCCTTAAAATCCGGTGGTGGTGGGAGCTGTGGATGATAATAGGGAATAATAATAACAGCAAGATGATTTAGAAATGTTAACTGTGATGATTACACAGGAGAGAGGGGATGGAGGCTGCCTATGGGAATGCGAGGGGGGAATGGATGGGAGAGAAACTTGGGTGGAAGAGTTGGCTGGGCTGGGAGGCAGATGGAGTGTGGGTGTGGAGGAAGGGGGAGAAGTCCAGGACGCAGCTCTGGTGACAGTGTGGTTTCGTGATTTTCATCAATAGAGATCAGGAATAAATGGGAAGGAGCCGAGGAGCAGGTGTTCAGGGGAACAGGGAGATGCATTTGATTTGGGATTTCCGGGGGAGATGAGCGCAGTCACTCCACAGGGGGGCCTGGAGAGCAGGGGGAGTTCCAGGCTGGAGACAAAGGTTTGCAAATCATTTGAGGAGGCGCGGAGTGGAGGCGGACAAGATGGGCAGGTAGACTAAGGCAGGGCTAGTGGAGGAAAACTTGGAATTTGCGGGTCGCAGTTAACAGATCTTGATTCCACCACTTCTTAGCCGTGTGAGCTGCGCGAGTGTGAACACCTGGATCTCGCCTTTTGCAAAGAGGGAGAGGAGAACCCTACACATACCCTGGCTGCCCAAGGGCTGGGAGAGTCCTGAGAATTGTGAAAGTCTGTGGACATTGGTGACCTCCTGGACTGACCTCAGCTGCTGTGGTACTTGACCTGGAGGCCAGGCCTTGGTCCCTAGGCACCCGCACCCCGACCCCAGCAGGCTGGGTCAGGGCCTCCGCTTCTGGTTGGAGCTGTGCCGGGGAGAGTGTGGTAGGCAAGAGGAAAGGTAAGCACATTACCAGGCCCTGGGGAAAATCAATGCCAAACCGGGGAAGGCAAACAAGTATCGGGATCAGAAAGATAACAGGCACCTGTCACAGCTGCCTCGCTGACAGGGACGTCAGCGCCAAGAAGCCAGCCTCTGCAGAGAGGAATGGGCGCTCACAAGCTTGAACACCTGCTGGGCGCTGGGCTCTTCACCTAGGCGATCGAAGTAAACCCTCACAACAACCCCGAGGGAGGGACGGTTACTATTATCCCTTTGCAGAGGTGAGGAAATGGAGGCTCAGATGGGCAAAGTGACTTCTCGCCTAAGTCACAGAGCGACAGGGCCAAGATCTGACCCCAGCTCTGACCCCTGGCCCGTGACGTGGGCACGGGGACACAGCCGGGATTGCTCCCAGGCCCTGTTGCTCTCCGAATTCTTTCTCACGCATCAGCTGCTGCCAGATTTCTGTCATGAGAATTTCAAAGAATCTTAAAATCTCATAAAAGGGCAGTGGAATTCTGAGGAGCCCTAACTGGCTGTGTGACCCTGGGCAGGTGCCCTCTGGAGTCATTTTGCTCAAAGGCACAATGGTGGGTTTGGGACAAAGGATGTTGGGTGGGGGGCGTCTGTCTAGCATCGCAGGATGCCATGATTCTAAGCGCATGGAGCCCCCCACCCGCCGCCCACGCCACCACAGGGCCAGATGGCTGGAGGCAGGAGGAGTGGGTATGGGGGCCTGGCTCCTTCTGACGCCCCACAGGGCCTCTCCTCACTCTATCCCTGCTTCTGTTTTGCTGTATTTGACGGTGGCCACGGTTTCCAGGAAAGAAGAGAGAGGCGGAAAAGTTAACTTTCCGCCACCCACACAAATATTTTTGGCCAGCGTTGTCTTCGCATTGCCAAGCCTGGAGGGAGGGGTTGGCAGGAGCGCTCCAAAGCAAGCCTCCCTTCCCAGGAGGGGGGCTTCCAACCAGCAGGGGGCCTGGGCAGGCCCCCAAGAGAGCCTGAGACTGGAACACCCACCCTGCTCCAGAGGGAGCCCCGGGCAAGGTGGAGGGAGGGAGGTTGGGACCCATCACTACAATGGCAGCTCCACTTTCTTTCTTTCTTTTAATATATTTTTATTGATTTCAGAGAGGAAGGGAGAGAGGGAGAGAAATAGAAACATCAATGATGGGAGAGAATTATTGAGCAGCTGCCTTCTGCACGCACCTCCCTTCCTTCTCCTCCCCCCCCCCCCCCCC
>PVJC01003680.1:0-57095 GCA_004026665.1 Murina feae | reverse complement strand
AATTCTGTATTCAGAGTGATAGCAGCACAGGACCCATTGCTCTCAGCGGCTGCAGACTGGCTCTGGGACCACCACAGCCGCAGCAGGCAGGGCTGACAGAGCCCAGCCACTCCACTGTCCCCATCTCAGAGATGGAAGGGGTCATGCAGGCTGCACAGCAGGCCTGAACCCAGGAGCCCAGACAGGCTCCAGCTCCTCACAGCCCTGCTCCCCCTGAGCCATCAGCTTCCCCTCTTGCCCCCCTGAGCTTCCATGAGCCCAAGCAGAGTCCCTAGGACCGGAGGCCAGGCTGAGGGGCCGGAGGAGGAAGACCAGGGTGGAAAGAGGCAGACTGAGACATGCAGTGTCCCCATGAGGGCGGGTTTGACAGCGATTTCCTCCGTGCCTGGCACTGTGCCAGGCACACAATAACAATGATAATAGCTAATGTTTGTGAAGTGTTTACTGTGTCAGGTGCTATTCCAGACACTTAGCCTGCATCATTCGATCCTCATCACAACCCTACAAGGAAGGTGCTATTATTGTCACCATTTCACAGATAGGAAATCAAGCTTACGTGACTGGCCAAGTTCACACGGCTAGTAAGTGACTGAGTCAGAGTCCATATCCTGATAGTCTAGCTCCAAATATCCCATAAAACTGTGCTGCCTCAATAGTGTAAGTAGTTACTGAATGAATGAGTGAATGAGTGAATGAATGATTAAATGAATTAGCAGGAAGGAAAGGAGGGTAGGAGGGTGGGAGGAAGAGAGGGAGGAAACTATCTCCAGTGCCTGGTACATTGCCTGGCACATAGTAGTCACTCAATAAATCTTTATCAGGTGGAACAATGAACGTGGTGTGGCTGAGGCATTCACTGTACCTATACCTGGGGAGTCACCCTGGGGAAAAGGGTAACTCAGAAAGGGTCCAGGTGGCTCAAGGTGTCCCTACCGGCCCCACGTCCCCCCTCCCTACTCGGCATCAGGAGTGGGTGGGGAGTCGGGTCTGGCTTGTCCCAAGCTGAGTTTTCCCTGCCACCAGGCAGAGAGCTTCCGTTGCCCCCAAGAATCTGAGCAAAGAGCACGTTCCTGCCTTAAGGCTTCTCTCCCAAGGAGGCAGGGAGCCGGGGTGGGTCTCTTCTCCCTGTCTCTCCAGGGGGCATCTCAGGCTCCTCCAACCTCCGGCTGGCGATCACGAGGACGCCTGGCATTTGTGTCCTTCCAGTCTCCCCAGCTGAAAAGGCCTTGGGCAGAGTGGTTGGTGGGACGGATAGTAACCAAGATGGAATCCTCTTGGGCCCGCCCCGTCCCAGCATTTCCCAGAATCAGCTCCAGAGGATGTGCAAGCGGGACCCCACATCACCCACCCTCCTTCCCATCCTGCAGGACGCGCTGACCAATCCTGGCCTCCTTCCTTCCTGCCTCAGCCTCCAGCCGTCACTGCCCAGGCGGCCCAGCCTGCTCTGACCTCTGCTCCTTCCTCCCCACTTCACTCCTCTCCTCTGCTCCCGTCCACCTCCTGGGGCAGAGGGGGCCAGGGTTGGTCGGGCATCATGGAAAGCTGGGGCATCGGGAAACCAGTCCTGGGCAAGAGGCAGCTGAGAAGCTGGAAGAACTCCCAAGCTGGGATGCCAGGTGGTCTCAGGGGAGATGAGTGTCAGCCAGGCCTCAGCTTGGCCTCAGGACAGCTGGGTAGTGTTGGAGCAGCCACCCATCTCCCTGAATTTTAGTTCCTTCTTGGTAGCGTGGAGATTCAGACCCAGCCATTCACATTCATCCATTCAACACGTCGTCACTGAGTGCCTATGTGCCATCCGCTATTTAAAGTGCTGGCGGGACACAGTGAACAAAGGAGAAACACCCTTGCCCACGTGAAGCTCGCGTGTTAGTTGGGGTAGACAGATAATAAATAAACAAGGAAGTATGTCAGATGGGGCGATGCGTGCAACGGAAAAATAATGAGGCAGGAAAGGGGGCCAAGGTGTGCAGCGTGTCACCAGGACAGAGAAAACAGTGTTATTAACATAAAAAGCCCTGCCGGCTACCACCCACGGTTGGTACGGCACGTGTATTTCAAGTGCATCACTATGTTAAATTCTCCCGTGCGACTGTAAGCACACGAAGTCAACATTAGGTGGCGGAGCCTGGCGGTATGTTTCTGATGCTGATGTTCTGAGGAGTCCATTGCTCACCATTTTAGAACCTTCATGTTTCACTAGGAACGTGGCTACCGTTTAAGACTGAGTATTTTTTTTTATGACCCGGGATATAAAAATAGGATTTCACATGTTGGCATTATTTCTTTGAGAACCTTCTTTTCAAGTTTATTACTTGGAAATAAACTCGATAGAGTGCCTCCTCAATGTAAAACTCATACCATACAATGAGGTGGAGGATAATAATAATGATAATACCATATAATTGTTGTGAAGGTCAAATAAATTGACCATGTGAGTGCTCAGAAGGATGCAGTCTTGTTATTATAAGTGTCCCTTTCGTTGAGGGGTGACTGAGGATATAATCAGAACAAGAGACTGCTTAGCAAACACCGAGTATGTGCAGGGCTCCGCAACGATACCTTATATTCAGTGCCATCTTGTTTACTCCCCCACACAACCCCAGGAGGCAGGCACCTACTATGATCCCCATTTAACAGATGGGGAAGTGGAGGCTCATGGAGGATCGTCTCTGCCCCTGGCCCCTGAGCAGGAAAAGAGCCCAGCGGGACCTGAAAGCTGGGGCGGACACTGGGGGGCTCTCGGAGGGCCCGAGGAGCGGCCATTGTGCACAGCCCAAAGAATCCTTCCCTTTGGTCCTGGCTGTGCCCTGCCCTTTGTGACCTTGGCCACAGGCTCCACTCCTGGGTCTCCGTGACCACCAACCACACAGTTGTAGCTCTGGGCGTGGGAACCCTAAGTGTCCTCTGGCTCTGGATTGCCCCTTCCTCCCGGCACCCAGTATGCAGGCGGGCTCGAGCCTGTTCCAAATGGTTGCCCTGAATCCAGCCTGCTCACAAAATCCGCCAAACCCCCTGCACGTCACATCTATTTCTGCCCTGCTGGGCTCATAAATATGTGGGCCAGGGAGCCAGCCTCAGCGGAACTGGAGAGACTGAAGTCATGGATATAAATACGGGGTCAAGGCTGGCTGGGGTCAAGCAGGAGGTGTGGCGGGGTCAGAGTCAGCCTGGGAAATCATGTCCCCGGGGCCCCACTTGCAGTCCCATCTCCTTCCGACACATAAATAGACGGAGGCCCAGAGGGGCAGGGGCTGGCCCAAGGTCACCTGGGCGGCGAGGGTCAGAGGTGGCCGGGGCACAGGTTCCTGGATTTGAGAAGAGGCTGTTCCTCAGGCCACCTCCTGCCCCCTCACAAGTCCCTCTCCCCTCACCCTGGGGGTCAGACTGGCCACGCCCAATTTGAACAGAGCAAGATATTATGATTTAACTTTATAAAATAAACCTCTACTGATAACAGACTGCTTTGTATCTGTTGGGTATATTGGGGTTCTCAAATTCTCATTTGGGAGAACGTTCTATGGCTAAAATTCAGAACACAGCTAGCCGTATCTGCCTCCCACTCAGTAGGACCTCCTGCTCACCCTGCAGAGTGACCCAGCCATGTGCTGGAGCCGCCGAACTGACCCGTCCGCCAACTGTGTGACTCACTTCCCAACTGTGCAGTCAGTGACATCATTCCGGTAGCTTAAAACCAGCCATGGTGGGAGTCCCTGCACCACAGCCATGGGCAGATGATACAAAAAATGGCGTTTTTCCCTCCCAGAGAGCCAGCTGTGAAGCATTTACCCCTGAGCAAGACCTTGGCTGGTGGGTTCCTACCCTGCAACTTGGGCTGCGAGCCTCAACTTTTCCATCTGGAAAGTGGGAACCATAACCACACCTGCATCCCAACTACTGTGAAGGCTAAATGAGCTGGTGCCCTTAAGAGATGGCATGGTAGTTTCCAAACTTGTCTCCGCGTCAGATCTCCTGAGGACCGTTTTCACGTTCCAGAGCCCTGGCCACACTGCAGACCACTCAGTCACAACCTCTGGGGCACCAGCATATTTTTGAAATTTCCCATGTGATGCCAGTGTGCAGACTGGCTTGGGAACCACTGGTTCACATGGCCTGCCACTCTGCAAGCACTTGGCAGCCGTCCGGGAACACAGAGAGAGAAGAGGGCCAGTGCAGAGCCCTCGTTCCTGCTTCACTTAACTCATGGGATTGTTGTTGTTTTTGTTTTTGGAAAAAATTGCGTTAAAAGAGTGGTGGGGATGTCTGCTTGTTTGCTCTATTTAAAGACCTACTCCGCCTGAAACGTGCAGGAGGTGCTGCTTCCAGGGACCGCGGGAGGAGGAGCCCTGGTCCCGGCCCTTCCAGATGTGCGCCTGGCAGATGGGCCAGATGAAACCCCAAAGGGGCCTCTTTCATGTGGTGCTCAGCTGGCCGGCCCTGGAGACGGAGACCCCAGCCTGGTCTCTCCCTGTTCTCTTAGAGGGAGTTCGGCTGCCTCTTCCCACCCAGAGGCCCAGGGCTCACTGCTTGGCTCAGCCCGGGAGCCATCAAGCTGCTGGCTCGGAGGACTCGGGTTAAGAATAGAAACATCAGTGCTGATGCCAAGGGCTGGGGCCTTAGCCCAGCCTCCCCCTGGACCACCATCAACAGCAAGCAGGGACAGAACTAAGTGTAATAGTGGCTGACGTGTGTTACATCTTTCCCAGGCGCTAAGATCTACCACAGCGAGCACCGCAAGGACAGTCTAGAACGGAGCTGCACTGCCTAGTCAGTGTGGTGGCCGCTGGCCTCCTGAGCCGCTGACACTTGAAATCTGGCGAGTTCAAACTGGGATGAGCTGCAAATAAGGAATACACACCAGGGTTCCAAGGTTTGGTACCCAAAGAAGAAGGTAAAATGTCTCGATAACGTTTCTTTCAGACTTATTACACATTAACATGATGCTACTTTGGATTTAAATAAATGGATCATTAAAACAAATTTTAGAGTTTCCTTTTTCCCCTCCTGCTTCTTCTTACTTTGTTAGTGTGGATGCTAGAAAATTTAAATGTGCACACGTGCTTGCATGCATCGTGATGGACAGCGCCGGCCTACATACAGGTCAGGAGGGCATGCTCTCCCTTGCCCCGTCCTGAGCTTTGAATTGTATTCTGTCTTCTGCCACTGCCCAGCTGTGAGACTTTGGGCAAGTTACATAGCTCTCTGTGCCTCGGTTCCCCCACCCGTAAAACCAGGATAATGATCGTCCCTGTGGCGTTGGTGTGGACGCCATGTGCCCGGCACAGAGAAAGCACTCAGAAACCAGTCAGTGACGAGGGGAGCACTTGGCACGAAGCGAAGTCACTTCGCTGGATGACTTCACACCTCAGTAGGTGCTGAGCAACCTGTCGCCCGCGCTGGCAAGCAGAGCCTGGGAAAGTCCTTGGCAGGCTATGCCAGAGGGAGTCCAGAACTGCATGTGGGCAGGGGAGGCACTGGATGAAACGGTCTCTGAAGACGGGCACTGAGTTATGCCGCTGTCCGCGCTGGCATCCTCTCTTCCTCACCATATCCTCCTTGGCTTTCCCTAAGTTTCCTTCAACCCAACGCAATGTAATAAGCATTTACTGGTGCCACTGGGGTCCAGCGTCGTGCAAGACCCCATGGGGAGAACAGGGAAAAGGGAAGTGGCTCTTGCCGCCAGGGCGTCTAGTACGGGCAGAAGGGCAGCAGACAGGGGTTGGAATATCCATAATGTAAGGTGGGGAGAGTCAAGGGCATGAAGAGTGATGTAGCCTCTCTTAGCCTCGATTTCCTCCTCTGTAAAATGGGACCAATAATAGCACCATCTCCTGGGTATTGTTGTGAGGATCCATGAGAGGCTGTGGGGGAAGCCATGCGCATGGGACAGGCTCAGCATTCACTCACTCCGCAGGAAGTTTTGAGCTCCAGGGAGGACTCTGCTGTGTATTTCAGTCAGTTTGGCTGTCTGCTGGAAAGGACTCAGGGAGTGGTGGAGCCAAGATAAAAGAAAAGAATAATCTCCCCAAACACACACATACAGGATGAAATAAAATAATGAAAGGGAAAGATGTTTTGTCAACAGTGTCCAAAGCTATTATTAAGGACGCCCAGGACACACTTGTTGAGGCAATGGCGGGCGGGCTGCATGGGGTGAGGGTGTGAGACTGCACAGGCAAGGTCTCGGGGTCAGGCAGGGGAGGAAAGGGGGGCTATGGCAGAGGAAGCTGCAAGAGAAGGCTGGAGGGTGCTGGCCTAACTCCCGCCTCTCCGCACCCCCAAAGCCTAGGCTCAGTGCACACTAGGATGTCAGCCCTGCTCCTCCACACACTGACCTTGGCAGGTCACTGCCCTCCCCTGGGCCTGAGAAAGGGGCAACATCATGTTGCTGCTTCACATGGCAGGGACCATGGGGGTGAAGGTGCTGATCCCAGCGCTTGGCACAGAGTCCGAGCCACTGCCCTGAGACAGTGTGTAGCTGCTGAGCAAACTATGTGATCTCGGGCAAGTTCCTTCACCTCTCCGAGCCTGTTTTTCCATCTTCAAACCAGGGATGATTAGTGCCTGCCTCCCCGGCTCCTGTGGGGATTAAACAAGTTTATAGACTTGAAGAGCTTAGAGCTCAGGTGTGTGCGGTAGGTGTTAGGGTGGTGCAGTGAGAGGCTTGGCTAGTGTCAGTTATAGGGAGAAGAGGAGGGTGAGCTAGAAGAAACCTGCCATCCTAGCATCTGAGCTCGGAGCTTCCATGCTGTGTGTGTGTGTGTGTGTGCGTGGTGTGTGTCTGCATAGGTGTCAGTATGCATATGTGTGTGTAGTGTGTGTGCATAGATGTCAGTATGCATGTGTGTGTGCGTGTGGTGTGTGTCTGCATAGGTGTCAGCAGGCATATGAGTGTGTGTGCATGTCTGACTGTATGCCTGTGTGTAGCTGTGTGTCTGTATCTGTGCACGTGTGTGCATGCACACACACATTGGTGGGGGTTGGGGTCTGTCTGCAGAGCTGCTGGGAGTGGCCCAGGAGTGCTCAGCCAGACCAAACAATCCCAGCACTTCATGCTCCGGGCCCTCTGCCTGTTTGCTTTATTTCTCTCCTTCCCCGGTTCCCTGTGAACCATCCCTGCTTGCAGCGAGCAGAGCGGGGAGGGAGGCCCTGGCAAGGCAGGCACAGAGCCTCCCCACTGCTCTCCCCACTCAGTTTCCCAGCTTCGTGCCTCCACCCTCTGGTTCCTGCCTCACTGCCACGTTGAGCCCACACAGGCCCCTCCCCCTGTCTGAGCCTCAGTTTCCTGCAGTAGGAACTAGTCTGGTGCTCCTGCTGCCAGTGATCACGAACAGCAAGGTCACTGCCTGTCCAGCGCCCAGGCCTGAGGCACAGCATCCCCCAGGAGGTGTTTGGGAGCGTTTGTGGCAAGCTCTGAAAGTAGCCCCTGGAGCTCCCCATGCCTCGGTCCCTGTCTTCCTAGCTACAAAGACTGTGTCCTGACCGGGGTCTGGAGGGACTACTGGGGTGGGGGGTCAGCCCAGGGCCAGGCCTCTGGCCTCCACGTTCCCATGTAACCAGGCAGTGTGCACTGAGCACCTACTATGTGCAGGAGCCTTAGGTTGGCTCCTTTAACCCCCACAGCCACCCTGTGAGGCAGGTGCTATCGCTTCCCTGATGTGACAGATGAGGAAGCTGAGACCCAGAGGGGGTAAGTAACCTTGGAGTTCCACAGCCAGGAGGGCGAGGCTGGGTCTGTGCCGAGGCCTGAGAAAGAGCGGTCGCTCCTCCCTCATCTCAGGGCACGTCGCTGGGTGTCGTTCTCTCTTATGGGAAATGACCATCACTCTCTCCTCAAGTCCGGAGAGTTACTGACAGGCCCGATACCTTTCACCTGTCACTGACCTGGTGTGAGATCTTCACGAAAACCCGTTTTCAGGCGAGGGAAGCAGAGCTAAGGGAGACGCAGCGGCCTAGCGAGGCCCTCACGTGCAGGGGAGCAGAGTGCGGGCTGCCCGACCTCGTGTTTTCCTACTCTCTCTCCCTGACCCAAGAGCAAATCTCAGCTTTCTGTCACCCGCAGGACTGGATGTGCCTGGATAGGCAAAACGCTTCGCCACCCCCCCCCCCCCACGGGAGCCAGGAAAAAGAAATAAAGGGGAGAGCGAGCAAGGGGAGCCCCAGGGCATCGCTGTGAATGGGTAACCTGGGTTTCACTAGAGCCCGTGGCCTCCCTCTGAACCCAGGCTCAGCCCACATGTTTAAGGGGACCCTGGTCCTAGAAACAGTTTCATTTTCCGATGGAGAATGTTTCGTTAGGAAGAGGGTTCTTTCTAAGCCCACATCCTGCCCTCTACACTGTGCGCCCTCCCACTCCCGGGACCAGCAGATCTCTCCGTATTGATGCCCACAAAGCTGCCCAACACGTCACAGAGCCGGCCTCTGTGTGCCCTTGGCCTTGGGTGTAGCTGCAGGACCCACAAGGCCAGCTAAAATGTGATAAGTCCTGCAAGCAGGGAATGTGCCCCTGACCCTGCCCAGCTGCTTCCCCAGGATTTGAAACAGCTTTGAACCTGGGCCCAAGGGTGTGGATGACTCCATGTGACCATCCCTGCTCCAGGGAGCCTGGCCCTAAAGCTCCCCACCTCCCCGTCCCCTGGAGGGCGCCTTTCTAGAGAAACATGAGCCCGCTAGAAGGAGACAGATGCCACTCCTTCCTAGGACAGGGCTAGAGAATGACTTCAGCCTCGCCAGGGAGGCCGTCCTCGGGGCGGATGGGAACACAGAGGCTCTGAGAGGGCCGGCGGCCTGCCCTGGGCTCCTTCCTCTGCACCTGCTGTCTCCCCAAGAAGGGGTCAAGAATGCATTCCCCACCCCAGGATGCCATCCGCACCCTTGAGCCAAAGTCTGGCGTCCTCTGCCTGTTGTGGGTGAGACATGAGGGACCGTTGGGGAAGCTGTGCCCCCTGCAGGAAGGCAGGGATGAAACCAATCACCAGTGAATGTTCACAGATAAACCACCTTAGTCAGGAGTAAGAGCAAGAGAGAGCCTCCGGGTTAGGGGGAAGCAGGGGCCGTCCCCAATGACGCTGGCTCCAACCAGCCCAGCCTGGAGAAGTGATGGGGGTGCCTCTGCCGAGGGGCTCCCACATCCTCTCACCCCTCCCAGGCCAGTTCTGGGTTGGTCATAAAATGCAGCCAAGTGGCCAGGGAGCCAAGGCTGAATGGCAGGAAAAGCTGAAGTCAGGCTGGCCCCTGGCCTACCCACACACCCTAGCAATTCAAAGCAAGGCTGACGCCGGACAAAGCACTTGAAAATGTCTGTCAGGGAACAATCTCTTTCCCATACCCCTTGCCTTTGACCTAGGGCACCCAGCCCTGATCTGGGGTGGGCTGGTCTGGTTCCCAGCTCTGCCTATTCCATCCCGTCTCTTCCGATGCAATGCGCATGCGCACGCGGACACACACACACACACACACACACACACACACACATATACACATATACACACACGCATACACACATATATACACACATACACACATATATACACATACACACACGTATACACATACACACATGTATACACACATATACACATACACACATATATACACATATACACACACGCATACACATATATACACACATACACACATATACACACATATACACATACACACACATATACACATACACACATACACACACATGTATACACATACACACACACACACACGCACCACTCCAAAATGACCAAAATGACAGCTGAGCGTTCGCTCTAATGGAAGCATTACAGGGCTGCTAATTTGTGGGGACCAAAAGATGGTCTACGCGCATCTTTGGGTCCCAGACAGAACCAGCCCCTGTGACCATCTTAAATGGCAGAGGCATAAAGAGAGCCTGGTGCCAACATGGACAGGACCCAAGGGGTCCCAGTCGTCACTCGTCTGGGTTGGGCAGTTTATATTTTTAGCGAAATCCAGTCACTGTTTGATGTGCTTTTATGTCCCCCCCCCAACATGGGTGAAACAGCAATCTGTTAAATGAAGTCTGGTAGCCCACACAGCACCATCTCTAAGCGGCAAACCCACACTTTGGGAAACGCTGTCTTGGCTTAGCCTTGCCATCGTAGAGACGGGGAAACTGAGACCCGGAGAAGAAAGGAGACCTGCCCAACATCCACCAGCAAGGCAGCGGCAGGACCACCGCAGGAACCCAGACCCAGCTCAGCCAGGCTGCTCCTTAGGGAGAGACTACCCAGGACTCGGGTCCCCCCGCGACTCCCAGCGTGCCCCCATTTCCCACAGAATCTGAGCCCAGCCTCCAGCCTTCCCCCCAAGGCGGAGCCCGTGCCCCACAAATCCTGGGACCCCTCCAGGTCTGGACAACCCCACACTTCTCCCCGATGAGGTGGGCAAGCCGTGCCCGCTCCCGGGCCTGGTTTTCTCACCTTCTGGGGCTACTGCGAACGTGCCGCGCTCCTGGAGGCGAACATTCTGAAGGAGGTGAAAACAGACAAGGGAGAAGAAGTTGTTAGCAGCCCCTTGCTCTCTGCCTCAGCCTTTCTCTCTGGGCAATGGGTAGACGCTTGATGGGTGTAAGAAGGCTGAACTGGCTGGAGGAAAAAGGCGGCCGCCGAGGCGTCCCAGCCTAAAAGGGCTGCCACCAACTCAGCTGGGGTGTCTCCTCCCTAGAGGACCCTCTCAGGGGGCACCCCCTCCCAGGCTCTGGGTGACAGGTACAAGTCTGCCCAGGCCTTGGGCCACAGGAGGCCAAGAGGGAGGCCAGCTCAGCAGACACGCATGCACATTCACACACTCATCCACACAACATGCACACACACGGAACTGAGACATTCCCTCATACTCTTTGACATGCTCTCACTTGTACGAATGCAAAAGACCCCAACCCTTCCGGAGGGGGCCCCCTCGCACACATACACCCTGGGGCACACCACACGGAGGGCCAGCCTGTATCTCCCCCAGCCCGCCAGCCCCAAGTCCCAGGCCCCAGGCCCCAGGCCCCAGGCTTGGCGGCGTCTCTGTCCCGCTGCCTAGAGACACATGTGGTTTCAGTTAGCAGCAGAGCGGGCATTTCCGTCCCAGACAGTGGGGCCCTGCCAGGGTCCCGGCCCCATCGGCGCCCACGAGAAGGGCCACCTTGCCCCCCATTCCTCCGCTGGCCACCCTGAGGACCCCGGAGACACCTCTCCCCTGGAAGACCCTGCTCTCCTCTTCCGAGGCCTCCCCTCACCTGGAGCCAGAATCTGCACCCAAGCACGCAGGGCCTGGCTGTGCCCGGGCTCCGGCCGCCGCTGCCCGCCTGCCTCCTCGATCCTGCTCTGTCTCCAGCAGGCTGAGCAGCATGGGAGGAGGGCAGGGTGTCAGGGGGGCGGGCAGGAGGGAGGGGAGGGGGCGTGTGGAAACGAAACTTTAATAACAGAGCCCCTTTTGTTTCCGAGCATATGGGATATTTCATACATACTGAAGACATTAGCCGTCTATATTTTTAAAGGCTCGGGCTAAAGGATGAATAAATACAGCCCATGTTCTGCTCGGCACACACGCACATGTGGAGTGCTGACTTCTGGAGCATTTCAAAACCCAAAGAAAAAAGCCCCCCAGTGACACCGGACACTTAAAAATAAATATGTTTCCAAAACCTCAGACTCGCCTTGCCCCCTCGAACAGCCACCTGGAGGCCTTGGGCTCCTCTGCTCCCGCTGCCCTCCTTCCATCCCTCCTGCCTGTGGCTCTGCGGCAGGAAAAGCAAGTCCCTGGAATCCAGCCCCCGCAGCCCGATTCCCTGTCCCAGTACCCCCAACCCCAGCAGGACCCGGAACGTCAGAGCTCTGGAAAACCTTGGAAAGCTTTGCCTTACTCATTTCCGAGACAGGAGACCAAGGCCCAGAGAGGGGCAGGAACTTGCCTGAGGTCACACAGCAACTCAGATGTTGCGCCAAGGGGCAGTGCCTTCTTTCAACAGGAGAGATGTCCCACTTCCGCACCTCAGGGGAGGGGGTGGGGAGACCCTAGGGCCCAGGTGTGGTCTGGGAGCTTGCCCACATGCCTTTCTCACTAGAGGGCTGGTTTGGAGCAAACCCCCCCAACTCTGGGCACCCGTCCAGGGGAGACGTCAGCAGAACTGGGAACTGGGCTGGTCCCAGGAAATCCCCTTCAGGCTGGCAGATCCCAACAGGTCCGGAGGCCCCGGGTGCGGGAGCCTCCCTCCCTGACAGCGTGGCCCCGGGTGTTCTGTGTCCTACGTCTGTCCTCCAGGAAGAAGAACAGAGGCCCAGAGAGGACTGGGCTTCAGTCAAAGCCACACAGCAAGATGATGGCAGAGCAGAACACGGAACCCGGGTCCTCAGAGCACGCTTGCTGACACGCTTCGCAGGCATGCCGGCTCCCAGCTCCCTCGAGTCCGTGTGCCTTCCTCCCAGTCTGCAGTCTCCCCCTCCCTCACCCCACCCTCAGCGGCAGCCTCAGCTTCCCATTGCTGTTAGAGTTCAGTCCTTTCTCACCAACTGTCCAACCATCCACTCAGTTTAGTGAGCCCAGTGCCTGGCTCATGGTAAGTGCCCATAATAAATGAACAATTTTATGAGGATGATGTTGACTGAGTTCCTACCACTGAGTCCTATGCAGACATGGGGGCGCCACCAGGTACCATGAGACCAGTCCACACCCTCCCTGGGCTCATCCAGAGAAAGAGCCTTCCTCTTTGCAGATCTCTTCTCCCCATTCGGGGGAAATCGAGGCTCAGGGAAGGTTCCCCAGGCCACACTGGTAGTAAGAACAGAGCTGGTGTCCAGAACCAGTGGTCAGCATCTTCAGGGGGCTTGCTGCGGGCTGCCAGCCCTGGTCCCCGGACTGCCAGCACCGTGTCACCACCCAGTGTCTGCACGCTTAGTGGGAGTGGCAGGCAGAGCACCCCAAACCTTCCATGACAAAGGAGTTTTGATGCAGGAGAGCTGGGTTCCTGGCCTCACTCTGCCACTAACAGCTGTGTGACATCCCCGGTCTAAGGACACAGTTTTTCTCCTCTGTGAAGGGATGGTAACCATTTCACTGAATTATGGAGATCATGTAATGGGAAGGATGGGAGGGGGCTTCGCCAAGGGCGTGGTGCTGTCCCTTGTCTGGAATTTCGTGTTGTGGATGAATCCTGGCATTAAGTCCTGTCGGGGTTCCAGCAGGTCCAGCAGGCACCTCGCCAGCGGTGCCCCTCAGCGTGAGCCATATCAGCCCCCAGCAGCTTCCTGGAGAAGCCCTTGCATCTTGTCACCTCCCCACAGTGATCCCTAGCAGCTCCCGTTGCCCCAGTGCAGCCAATGACTTGGAGGGACATTCAATGCCTGAAAACCTGGTCCCCCACCTGAGCACCTGCTCCTTCCCAACCCAGAGTCTCCGCCCATGTCAGGGTGGCATCCTCAGGCCTTGGGAAGCCTTCCTGCCCCGAGGGATATGGGCCACCACTGTCATCTGCCCATCGTCCGCCTTCCATCCTCAGCTCACTGATGAGACAGGTCCACCCACTTGCTGCTCTAGTGGTGACAGCTCAGAGGCCTTTGCAGAAGGAGGGCTTCACATGGGTGCTTGGCTGGGCTCTGCAGTAGGAAGGTTTCCTAAGTGACAGGTCTTTGTCTTGATGCTAATTGTTTCGTAAGATAGTAATAAAGCAGCCACTGGTGGAGCAGGTCCTCTGTGCCAGACACTTGTTCCCGACAGCCTGACACCACAGGAGGCTGGTGGGGAGGCTAAACTGTTTTCCTGAAGCCCCAGCTGGGACGTGGCACAGCGCACATTCAAGCGCCACCTTACCTGGCTCCAGCCCACGCTCTTACCTGGCTTCTAGGTCAGTGTTTTCTGTCTCCAGGGCCAGTATGAGCCCCTGAAGGGATGAGACTCTGCCCAGACTTTCCATTCTCCCCACATCAGAACTGAGCACGAATGAGTACTTGCTAGAATGAACACTAGAGTGGTCCTGGTGAGACTCTCTGATGGAAGGAGGTGGTGTGTGTGTACGTGTGTGCTGCATCCTCAGCCTTGCAAGCCCTGCCCGGCCCATGCCCATGCCCATGCCCATGCCCATGCCCAAGCCCGTGGTGTCACTGGGGGGCAGTGAGCACTCACAGGTGTGGTCCTGCTGCTGCTGAGCATGAGGATTTTGACCCGCTGTTTCCAGTATGGCCCGATTCACCCCTCTTTAGGCAACCTGGTGCTCCCCACTCCCAGGAGGTCACTCTGCAGAAGGGCACAGTGCACTCAGGCCCAGAACTCCTGGGCTCAAAACCCTTCTGTGTGTATGAATGGTGAGGGGTAGGGAAAACAGTTCTTGACTAACGGGCTCAGAATAAGAGGTAACAAATGCAGGCTGGAAGAAACAAGAGACCCCAAAGCCCACTGCCCCCCATGTGCCAACTCAGCAGAAGCCACAGGAAGACAGGAGGGAGGATCCTAACCCCAAGAGGGCACTCGAAGGCACTGCACTCGGTTCCCAAAACCCCCCTATTGCAGCCTTGCAGGCGGGCGCCAGCCTTTCCCGCCAGGCTCCTCTGCTGGGGATCAGAGCACACGTCATGAGGTTACCACCCTCATAGACTCCGCTGGCTGGGCGCTTGGCTGGGCCACTTGGTGTAAAAGTCACGCGCCATCTTCCTCTCCTTCTGGCCTCTACGTGCTGACTTAGGTCTTAAACGAAGAAGGGGACTGAGTCAGGGTAGGGGTGGCAGCCCCTTTGGGGCCCCCACCTCCTGTTCAGCAAGACACTGGTGACCATGCTCTGCCTCCCCAGGGGCCTCAGGAGACACCCAGGCTGAGAGAGGCATGGACCCCAGGCCCAGGCACCCTCGTCTCTGGCAGAGCAACCTTTGCCAGGGCCCCCGCTGACACATGAGCTGTTCTGATCAGATCGCCGGTAATTGAATTGCTTTGGGGGGTAAATTCCATCCAGATGTGAAGGGCGGGGTGGACTTCCTGAGCAGAGCAGGGGCGGGGCACTGATCCTCAGGGGGCCAAACTGCCAACTTGTTAAGCACCCAGGAAGCCCGAGGTAGGACATTGTCTTCTGAAAGAGCCAAATATAGAATTTCAGGGCCCTTAGTGGGAAGGTGGGGAAACTGAGGCCAAGAGAGCCTAAAGAGCAGAAGGTAGTGCTCCCGCAATGACTGGTGGGTTTCCTAACTCCTGTCTGGCCAGGTCTCTTACGTCTGGGAGTCTTTAGATGGGAATAGGCAGGATAGCCCCTTCCCTGGAAATTCCCATCAGGCCTTGGACTAGGAGGTCAGGAGTGAGGGTCACTGAGCAGGGAATCTGGGGGTGGGGAAAGCTCTAATCACCTCCAGCTTAAACCCCCAAACCAGGTTGTGGGGGTGGGGAGAGAAGCTTCCCCGGGAAGCCCATAAAAACATGCCCCCCACTGCTGCCCTCGCTTGCACATGGCAGTGGGAGAACCTGTTGCCTGCGCCTCTGTTCCCAGGGGAGTCCCCTCTGCTTTCTCTCCTTTGACCTCCCCTGGGCCACATACCTTCCTGGCTCCTTTGGGCTGAGTTACTGGAAGGCAGGAAGAGGCCAGCCAGCCCCAGGGAGGTGGGAGGGGGGGTACATGAGAACTTGGAGAGAATGAGAGGAAATGAGGGGGGAGTGGGCTGGGGTGGGGGGAGATTGAGAAGGAATTTTTTTCCTCCTGCCTCATGTTTTGGCTGCCTTAGTGTGAGCATGACTAGGTGCCTTATCTCGAAGGTCAGTACCGTCTGCATGAGAAAGAAAATAGCGTCTGCAGTGGGGAAAATTACATCTTGATAAAACATCCTTTTGCAATGGCATTGTGGGTCTCTTATCAGCAAGCGGCTGGCCCCACATACCTCCTGTCTGACTGCCCCCAGCCCCCCAGCCCTCTCTTTTCCTCCCCCCTCCCCCATTCCCCTACCTTGTTGCCTCCTTAGAAAGTGGCCTGGGCCCTGGCTGGTGTGGCTCCTTAGGTGAGGAGTCGTCCTGTGCACCAAAAGTTTGCTGGTTCGACACCCGGTCAAGGCACATGCTCGGGCTGAGGGCTCAGTCCCTCAGGAGAGGGTGTGCAGGAGGCAGCTGAGACTCAAGTTCTTGTCCTCTCTCTGTCACTGATGCTGTGCGACCTGGACCAAACCCCTTCCCCTTTCTGGGCCTCAGTTTCCCCTCAGTAAAGGGCAGGGAGGAAGGGATGGATGGACCGGATGGTTTCTAAAGAACCTTCCAGCGTTTGCGCTTTGTGGCGCTGACCTTTGCGTCCTTTGTGGTTCTCTATGTTGTGAACATGTCCAACCTCCATGCGAATCGTCTCACGTGCAAATCCCCTTTATGGCCATTGGCCGCAGGAAACTCTTGCCCAAGCGAAGCCTCTAGCCCAGAATGCCCAGAACGTGTGCAGCGGAAGGGTCCCTCTCAGCTCCCACCGCAGACGTCTTGGGAGCACGAGGTTTGCAATCTGGGGACACAGTATTTTTTCTCACAACACTTCCTACGTGGAAATGCGCATAGCAAGCGGGCGAGTGAAGCAGTGGGGCCTGTTATGACACATGCTCCCTACCCCTGCACTCTGGGGGTGTGCATGCCGTGGGCCTCCATTTCGTCGGCTGAACAGAACTGGAGGGATCGTGCCCACCATGCCCACCTCACCGGGTTGGGGGAAGTAGCTATAAATGGCAAGAGCTTAGGATTAGCACGAGGAAGCTGGATTCCCAAATGTGAGACCTGGGAGGGCTTTCAGAGACCATCTGTCCAAGTCCTTCCTCATTCACTTGGGGAAACTGAGGCCCAGAGGGATGGGAAGGGACTTGTGAAGGTCATGTGGTACGAGAGCAGGAGAACCAGGAAGGATCCAGGGAGAGAGCTGGGGAGGTAGTGGGACCCCCTCTTTGACTGCATTCCAAAGTCAGAGAAGCCATCCGTCAGGAAGGCCTGTCCATGGCTGGGGAGGACTCCTTGATTTTTAGGGTCCTGCCCAGCTGGGGGATTCGACACAAGCCCTCTGAGGTACTGGGAGTCTGGGCTTTCCTCTATTCCATCCTCCCGACCCTGCAGGGCAGGGAGGGGGAGAAAGCCCTTTTGTGTAGCTCTGACCTGAGTCTTTTTTCCTAGAGACCTTCCCCCTGGCGGAGACGGCCCAGCCACACTCCCACAGCCGCACCCAGCCAGCCTCCCCTGCCGCCTTCCACACCACCCACTAGCCTGTGTCTTGGCCTGCTCACAGGGTTCCACAGAGCGCCTCTGTGCTCTGGCCGGCTGGGTGGCAGGGTGTGGGCAAGCGCATGTGTGATAGTCTGCAGGCCGAGAAGGCACGGCCAGGCCACCGTAACCATGCAGGCACCTCCCTCCCCCCAACAGGCACCCCCCCCACACCGACTTCACTGGTCATCTCCTGTCATCTGGCTTTGCCATCTCAGAGCTGTGCTCTCTCAGGCCGGCAGACCCCTCAAGGCGACAACTGGGACAGATGCAGTTCCCGGACCACCATGCCACCTCCCACACACGACCCGTTTTCCCACTGAACCCAGACTTGGCCTCAGAGTCCTCCTCATCCCAGAACTCCAGCCAGAACAGACTCGGGCCAGCCAGCGCCCATCAGTCAGAACAGGCACAAATGGTTTTACTGATGCGAACAGGCCAAGCCACTTAGTACATAAAGCAGAGTGGAGGCCAGAAAGGAGAGGGGCCTTTCCTGAAGCCCCAGCAAACGGAGGACTGAGCGGGGAGCAGACCCCAGATCTTCAGGGCTCTTCCTGCAGCTCCTACTGGCTCAGCATCAGCAAGAAGGGAACTCCCCTCACTGTCCTGGTCCCCTCTCCCCTCAGCTCCCAGCTTTCCCCATGGGCAACCTTTCCCTGTCTCCTGCCTAAGGAAAGCACACAAGTCAGGGCCCCCCAGGCAGTGTCCCAGGTCCGAGGCCCTAAGCCGGTTTCCCTGCAAATGAGGAGGCTAGAAATCAAGTGGTCAGTGGCGCAGTTCAAAGAAGTGGGTCTGAATAAAAGGGGGCTATCATCACAGCCCACAACATCAGGTCTCTCCTGGGCACAGGGGGGCACTTCGTTACGTGAGCCAGAGTGACTAGGCGACAGGAAGGCAGATTTCTGTTCAGTCTAAAGATGGGCTTCCCATGGTGCCCGGCCACGGGAAGCGTGCCTAGGGAGGTAGTGAGCACCCCGTCACTGGAGAAGTGCAAGCAAGTCTTAGATTCCCACATCACGTGGGCAGGGGCTCAGGGAGGTGTTAGAGGCGACGTCCTCAAAGCCCTTTTGTGTCCCGAGAGGGTGTGATTTGGGCAAACACATGCAGCCACTCATGCTCACAAGCCGCAGTTCCTCAAACACAAGCCCCTCTGTCCTCAGAGAGCAGGGTCAAGACTTTATCCCTGAGGCATGTCCTCTCTCTCAAGCCTTAGGGTCGGAGGGGGGAAGGGTGTTCAGATCTCCAAGATGCTGCCCCTGCCGCTGCCCCCAAAGCCTCCTTCCCCTCCAGGGAGCCTTTCAGTATTTTTCCAACCACTGTGCTCCTCCCCACCTCCAAATTCCCACTCTTGTGTGTTTTCTTGGTCTAACTCCACCTTGAATCAGAACAGCCTTTCTCAAGATTATTTTGGTGGGACACCACATGCAAACATCCAATCCCTTAGCACTGAGAAAATTGTTCATTTAAAACTGCCTTTCACTCATCAAGGGTAGGGTGGCCAGATTTAGCAAAGAAAAACACAGGATGCCCAGTTAAATTTGAATTTCAGATAAACAACAAATAATGTGTGTGTGTGTGTGTGTGTGTGTTTTCAGGATAAGTATGGTCTCTGTACTGTTTAGGACTTGCTTACACTAAAATATTACTCCTTGTTTATCTGAAATTTAAATGAACCGGACATGTTGTTGTTGTTGTTTTTTAAATATCCCTATTGATTTCAGAGAGGAAAGATGAGGAAAAGAGATATAGAAACATCAATGATGAGAGAGAATCATTGATTGGCTGCCTCCCACACACCCCACGCTGGGGATGGAGCCTGAACCTGAGCATGTGCTCCAACTGAGAATCGAACCGTGACCTCCTGGTTCATAAGTTGACGCTCAACTACTGATGCCAGCCAGGCGGGCATCTTGTATTTTGATCTGGCAGCTGAAATCAAGAAGGAAGTCTTAGTGGCTGCTAGTCCGTCTTTCTCTCACACTTGCTTCTCTCTCTCTCTCTCTCTCTCTCTCTCTCTCTCTCTCTCTCTCTCATCAAAGAGAGAGCAAGTCTCAGGCTGCATGTAGAATCTAGTGTTGTTTTGTTTTTATTGTATTTTATTTATGGGGTTTCTCTATGTGGCAAATGATGCAAGTCTTCTATTTACAGTAGCAGCGTATAGCTCCTTTTTCAAGAAATGCATTCAAGGTCTGAAAAAGTGAGTCAGTTTTTAAAAATGTTACGTAAGTACAATCACAGGCTAAACACAGATATGACAAAAAGAGCCAGGAGGGGGGAGCCCCCAGGACAAGGCTTGAGGCTACCTGAGCAGATGCGCCCCCTCCCACCTGGGAGTGCCTGGGGACAGGATCCCTTCCTCCCAGCCCTCTCAGGCAGGGTCAGTGGCTGGAATGCTCCGGCCCCCAGGGCAGGCGTGCTGGGAAGTACAAAGGCTGTGCGTGTTGCAATTCTGGGGGAAAGGTTTCAGCCCTTCCTCCATCACTGAGGTCCCGCGAGCCCCTTTATAGAAAACAGCCTCCCCGGCCTGGGCTCAACTTCAGAGAGGCTGCTTGTGAGGAGGCAGCCACCAGGGACTTCTCAAAGTGTTTCCAAGTCAAATCCACAGCTTTTCAGCTTTGCCAGGACGCCAGCCCCCTTTCCCTCTCCGCTACCTCCTGCCTGGGAGTCAGGCTGTGGGGCCATGCCTTCCAGACGCCCACCCTCACTCACACCCCCACCGGCGTCCCCGCTCATGCCTAGCACCCTCTCCCCACCCATCCCCCACCCCCTCCAGCTGAAGCTCGAAAGGAGGAGGAGGAGGAGCAGAGAAGGGTCTCATTCCCCGGATTGCAGTGCGGGCCAGCCCCTTCTTAGAACATGACTGGACAGGGTGGGGACCTGCCTTAACAAGTCTGCTGCACACCAGCCCCTTCTCCGTCAAACCCCCCTTTCTCAATCCTCTTTATCACCATGGACAACAGTGATAAGAGCTATTCTTTTATTTCCTTATTTTCCATCCTCAGCTGAGGATATTTTTCCATTGCTTTTAGATGGGGGAGGGGGGAGAGAAACATCGATGTGAGAGAGAGACATTGATGGGTTGCCTCCCTCCTGTGTTTCCACTGGGCCAGGGATGAAGCCTACAACCTAGATAAGTGTCCTTCCTGAGGAATCCAACCCTCTACCCTTGGGTGCGGGGGTGCGGGGTGCAGGGCAGGGGGGCGGGGAGGGGAGATGCTGTAACTGAGCAGACTGGCCAGGGCGATAACAGCTGTTCTTGAGTCTGTCCAGGTGTGGGGCACTGTGCTAACTACTTTCTGAATCTTCCCATTTCACCCTCCCGAAGACCCTCTGGGGTGGGGATGGTTGTTATCCTATTTTAAAGACGAGAAAGTGGAGGCTCAGAGGTGGTAAGTACTTGACCAAGGTCACACAGCTGAGAGAGACAGTGTGAGCCCAGGAGTGAGCCAGGAGTGACTGCAGACACTCGCCTGGACCACCCACCTCAGCTGCCAGAAAAGGGCCTAGGACGTGAGGAGGGGAAACTGAGACCAACATCCCAAGGCTGCCAGGGTCCCAGCAGAAATCCCTCCCCCACGGCCCCCAGTGTCTGCTCACTCCTGAGAGGGAGCGTGTCACCAGCCCTCTGTGTGGCTTGGGGCAGCCCCTTGCCCTCTCTGGGCCTCCATGTGCTCTTCTGGACTCTATCACAGGGGCCTTGGCCCGGCTGGAATGGTCCCCCCACCCCAGGCCCTCCAGGAGCCTGCTGTCCTGGCCAGAGCAGAGCCAGGGGAGCCCTTTGGGGGGAGGAAGGGGAGTGGGAAGCCTGGGGACTATCTCATCTTGACTCCCCGCTGATCCTCAGCAAAGATGCTTCTCCTCAAGCCCGAGGCAGGCTGGGCCCAGACATCAAAGGGCCTCCAGTGCTGGCGCTTTCCAGGGAGCCTTATAAAGTAACAGGAAACAGGAGGATGACACTGTGCCCTGCCTGAAGCGTACGACTTGGGAAAAGTAAGAGAAGAAACTCCTGGCAGCCCTCCACAAGGGCTTTGGCTGAACTCGGCCCTCGTAGCTGCCGCGCTGGGTTGCGTGTAGCCAGCCTGGGGTGGAGGAGGATGTGGTCCGTGCATGGCCGAGGGGCTGGGCCTCACCCCAGCATCAAGGGACTTGTCCATTGGGGCCCCTTCCTCCCTCCCTCCAGGGAGCACCTGAGCTGGGAGCTCACGGAGACGCAGAGTGAACCCTCATTTGAAGATCCCTGAGCCTGTCTCAGACCTCGAGACCTAGGGCTCTTCATCAAATACCTCACTCTCCCCACCTCGCCAAATGCACCTGGTGCAGTGGCCTGGACCTGGAGGCCTGTCACTCCTCTGCTCAGAACCTCCCCAGGGGGCACTTGGCTGATGCTGAGCCAGTGTTGGGTGCACGTACCCTCTGACCTAGCAATACCACCTCTCGGAATCTATCTGACACGTGTAGCAGCCCATGTGCTCGGACATGGATGAACAAGGACGCATTCGTTGCAGAATCGTTTGTGGAAGCAAAAGTCTGGAAAACAATGTCACTGTCCATCAGGAGGGACTGGGTAATGAAGTGCAGAGCACCCATGCAGCTGGAGGGCACGTGGCAGTAAAATCAACGCTGAGATGATCGGCAAAGCACACAGCACAACAGCATGGTGTGCAGCATGTGCGCCCATTGTGTGAAAGGAGGGATGGGTACATGGACTCACACAGCCGAGATCTCACGGATACGCAAGACCTGGCAATAGGGGTGCCTTCTAGGGAGGGAACTGGGGAAGAGAGGAGGGAAATGTATTTCTTACTGAGCACTCAGTTGTATTATTTGCTTCTTCTTCTTCTTATTTTTTTTTACAATGAGGGTGCATATGATTTCTTTTAGAGTCAAAAAAAGAAAGAAAAAAAGCGAAAGCCTTAAAAAAAATGGTTCTTGTCCTGCTGGCGTGGCTCAGTGGTTGAGCATCAATCAACCTATGAACTAGGAGGTCACAGTTTGATTCCCAGCCAGGGCACATGCCCGGGGTTGTGGGCGTGGTTCCCAGTGTGGGGTGTGCAGGAGGCAGCTGATCAATGATTCTCTCATCATTGATGTTTCTATCTCTCTCCCTCGTCCTTCCTTTCCTACATCAATAAAAATATATGGTTCTTTGCCCTAGACGATAAAGTCCAAAGGCCTCCACCTGATTTTATGGCTCTAGGAATCCTTGTGACTGATGCCCCAGCCTTCCCTTCTCTGCTCCCTTCCCGCACCCCATGCCTCTGTCACAGGGCACAGAGCTGTCTCCTCTCTCTCTCTCTCTCTCTCTCTCTCTCTCTCTCTCTCTCTCACACACACACACACACACACACAAGACCCCCTTCTCCAGTGACTCCCACAGTCCTAAGACCTATTTCCTAACTTGGCTGCCACAACAAAAGCTCCTTCCTTGTCAAAATGTGGAGCCCCTGTTCCTTGGAGCCGTCCCCCAGCTTTGGGGGTTGAGGTCGCACAAACAGTGAGAAGGTTCCAGGCAGGGCATGTGGATCGAGCCCCTTCCACAACCTACATCACCCTCCCCTCCCACCCCCGGGCACACCTGAGGGTGGAAAATCCCCACCGAGACAGGGCTGCTGGCCAGGCTGACTCACTCTCACCCCAGAGGCCTGGTACCCAGCCTGAGAGTTCCACTGGGCTTTGAGAAAAGTGTGGGGAGAACCAGGCCGGGCAAATCCCGGCGAGGCTGGCTTGCCCAGAAGCTAAGGGAAACCCTAGGTTTTATAACTGTTTCTTTTAAAGATAAAATGGAGGCCCAAGGACTTGTCTCAGGTCACACAGAAACTACAAGTGAGACAGGACTAGAATAAGGCAGTTTGGCCCCTTTTCCAGAGGCTGTTGGCACAGTGGTTAGGAAACAGAGATTTGGGGTCAGTGGCTTGCTGCGCCGTGATCTTGGACAAATCTGCTTCACCTTTCTGAGTCGGCACCCAGAGTTTCATGATAACATTCTAACAGTCTAACATTCCAAGGTTGCACCCATCCATCCTTCCACTCATGCATCTTCCCATCCACCCATCTACTTACCCACCTCTCACCTACCTGCCATCCCGCATCCATTTACCCACACATCCTTCCACTCAACACCCACCCACCCATCCTCCCACTCATCCTCCCACCCATCCACCCATCCAATCATTCATACATGCATCTCCCTGTCCAACCACCATTTGTTCAACAAGTATCACCGTGACTACTATATGCCTGGGCCTGCGGATATTATGGTGACCTTAACAGACATTCTCCTGCCCTCCCAGAGCTCCCAGAAGGGGCACAAAATCAGTCAAACAGCCAATTGAGGAGCGTATAATTGCAAACGATGCTCGGAGAAGCCCCAGTTCCCACAATGCGATTCCAGAGGGTGTGGCCACACTCCCAGTGTGCAAAGCGGGTTGGGGGGCAGGTATCAGTGTGAGCTTCCCTGAGGAGGGGTTGCCTGAGCTGAGACCTGGTGTAGGAGAAGGTGGTTTACTAGCAGACGGGAAATCAGGGTGGAAAATGAACCCACACAGGCTGTGGTTTGGAGGCTCCTGCCTGAATCCCTCACAGGTTCCGCTACAGTGCGATTTGGGGATCCCAGTGCTGGCTCAGCTGCCCCACCCCGACAGAGTCTCCACTCGGCACTCACCTCTGCCGCCTGCCATACTGGCTTGCAGTTGCCCCATCTGCCAGGGAGCTTGAAGGCAATGTGTCCCACGGACCTTCAGAGCCTGGTACCTGTACCCATCTGGCTGCTTCCCTATGCGGGGGGGGGAGGGGGGCCCAGCCAACAGGGCCTTTCGGCTCCACCCTCCATGAGGCCTGGTTAGTGATGCCAGGGAGACTTTTGCCCAGCTCAGCGCCTCCAGGGGCTCCTCTGGGGCCAACCTTGGCGGAGTCCCCGGGATCACTCCAGACCTGTCAGCCCCTCCTTCCAGAACGAATCTGAGGGGTGCCAAGAGCTCACATGGCTCCCTTAGCCACCAGCCTCCCCCATTAGGCCTGCTTCCTCCTTGGTGCTGGGGCTCACAGCTACCTTCCAGCCTCCAAACCGTGGCAACAGCTGGTCCCACTTCCTAGACTGCTCCTCTCGCCCCCATCCTCTCGCTCATCCTTTTAAAGCTGCTCAACTCTTGCTGCCAAAACCTTCACCAGTTGGGTGCCATCCCTTCCTCATCCAGACAGTGAGGGCAGCCTGGAGAGCCGGGGTTTTGGAGAAAGGGTACAAGGCTTTGCTCTCCTGGAGGGCAAGCGCTGTCTCCCCAAAGAAAAGTCTGGCCTGGGTGGAGGAAGACTTGGCTATAAGGCCTGGCTCTGCTGCCGCTTCTTATGTGACTTTGAGCAATCCCGTCCTCTGGGCCTCATGTGACCGGCTGAGCGGTCAGTCCCTTGAGGATGGGAACTGGGCTGTCTTCCCACTGCAGCCCAACACTGACCTCAGAGCCAGACATCCAGTCAGTCGTAGTCCTCAAGGTTGGCTGGAGAGGCACAGAGAAAGGAGGGAGCAGGCAGGGGACCTATGGGAAAACGAAGGACTCAGCACCAGACTCAGCAAAGTGGCGGAGCGGGGTGCCGCCTCCCTCCCGCTCAGAGCAGGTCCGGGAAGACGCTGGGTCTATGCAGAAGCCAAGAATGTGGTTTGCAGCCTGGATTTCCAGCGTCTCCAGCTGCCTGAGTCCGGACAAGCCGGGTCTGTTCGATTGTGTACCGAGGGCTGGGCGAAGCGGGGAGGTGTTTGCGTGGGGAGGACAAAGGCGGGGCTCCTCCCCTCGCTCCCCTGTGACCTTAGGCAGGAGCCTTCACCTCTTCTGTGCCTGTTGTCGGGAGGACTAAACACGGCCTGGGAAGTGCTTGTAAATGGGCAATACATGTGTTATTAAAATTATTACTATTCTCTTATTATTGTGTGTCTAATTATGATCACGTATGTGCGAGGCTGAAGCATAGGCTTCCGTGTGTGTGCGGGCACATGTGTGATGCTCGGGGAGGGGCTGAGGTGCGGGTCTCGAAGGCAAAGCTGAATGAGAGTGTGTGCACGTGGGCGCCGCTTCTGCAAAGCGCACAGGATTGTTGGGGTCCAGGAACCCTTGAGCGATCCTCTCCATGTCCACCCCCCTTCAGCGATTCTCAGAGAGGTCATGGCTCCTGCGATGTCACACAGCCTTCTCCCCAAGAACCCACGGCGGCCACCACGCCCTCCTCAGCCGCCCACTGTGCGGTTGCGCTGCTCACACGAGCCTGGTTTTCTCGTGTGCAGCTGGTGGTTAGCAGGCCTGTCACTGCGCAGGCCCGCGCCTGGGTGAGTGCTCAGAAAATGACATCCTGCCCTGGTGCCTGCCACAGTGCCCGTGGGGTCACATGGGCCTGTGCAGCGACAGACCTGCTAACCACCAGCTGCACACGAGAAAAGTCCCCGCCAGCGGGTGGGATTATAGAGGTGCTGCGCTCAGAGACCATGTGAACGGGAAGAGACCTGTGAAGCCGGCTTCCCCGATCTGCAGATGGGCAAAGTGAGGCCCGGGCAGGGCTTGCCCAAAGCCCAGGAGTTCTCCACTCGAGGTGCCCTCTAGAGCATAAGAGGAAGAATGTGTTTCTGAGCCCCACAGGGGACCCCACTGCAGCCGACACCAGCCACCTTCCTCCAAAGATGGGGCCAGGGTGGGTGCACAGGGCCGCAGGCTCCAGGGCGAGCCTGTGGGCCGAGCCGGGGGTGAGGGAACGAGGGCCTGTGTGCGCGAGTTAAATGGGTGCAGGCTTTCCGAAAAGCCAGCTTGATCACCCACCCCCCACGTCCCCACACCCGGAACTCTTTGACGGACCAATTTCACGTCTTGGAATTTCCCCTGCGGAAATGATCCCCATGTGCACAAAGGTGTAGGTGCGGAGCCTCGGTGCTGCATTGCCCGTATTTGGGAAACTGAACATCGCTCAAAGCCAGCAGCTCGGGCAGCTGCACCGTGGAAAGGCGGCAGCATGCTGGGGGTGGGTCTCCCTTCCCCAGCGCCAGGGCCAGAAGGGGGTCACAAAGCCAGCTGTACACGAGGAGCCCGCCTTGGGAGAAATATGCACACTCTAGACCCGGAATGCAAACAGCCGGAGAACGTACACGAACATGTGAGCAGCTCATCATTCTTCACGGTGAGCCCTGGGGGATGTTTAGTTTTCCTTTTTGTTGTTGTTGTTCCATACATATTCCCGTTCTCTAAAGATCGCTGGAGAACCCAGAGACGCTGCTGTGTAGCTCTTTGCCTAACCATGGCCCTTGACAGGAGCACAGGAGGCAGTGCGCAGGGTCTGTCTTAGCTCCTGCTGGTGGAGCACCACCTTCTTGCCTGGCATCAGCCTTCAGATTCACTCTCTGATTCAGCATCGGAAATCCAGAGACCTCGCCCAGATCTCCCCACCCACGAGGCTCAGGCCCCAGTCACGCCTCGCCTGGTGGCTCTGGGCAGAATACCCCCAGAGCCTTGGGCAGGTGGGGCATTTTCCTTGTTGGAGCTTAAAGCCCTTTCCTGGGTAGCCACGGGCTTCTCCCATCGGCACAGGGTGAGTGAGGACCACCATTCCCTCTGGGCCACTGGCCGGAGGTCAACAGCAGGAGCAATGCCACAGGAGCCCAGCTGCCGAGAAGGAGGTAGAGGCTTGGCATCTGGGCGGCTACCCCCGACCCACTGCCGGCCTTCCCTGCCCCCATCCCCGCTCCTCAAAGGCCAGGAACATCTGGCTGCTGGCCTGGCTCCAGGAGGGGTGAGTGGCGGAGGGGCCTCTTTCCGCCAGGCCCAGACGCTGCTGTGGTGCAAGGCACATCAATCACGGCTGCAGGGCTGGCTGGTGCTGGGAGGGAGTCGGCTCCTTCCCTCCCCCTCCCCAGACATTCCTGCGAAATGGAATCTTTTTTCCTGTCCATTTATGAGAGCCCACAGAGCTCTACCAAGCCCGGCCTGCGTATTCAAACCCCCTGGCCCTGCCTTTTCCTGGGGAAAGGGGTTTCCCAGGGGCACCTGGAGGAGCACCTTAACCCTCACGAGCGCGTCTCACCCTGCTTCTCCAGCCTGCCCATGGCTTTGCTCAGACCTGGCTAAGCACTTCACACCAGGGGTCTTGTGTGTCCACACCTGTGAGAGGGCACCCTCCTCATCTCCATGTGAACAGATGAGAAAACTCAGGCTCAGAGAGGTTGAGTCACCTGTTCAGATACACAAAGCATGGCGATGGTAGAGTCTGTCTGACCCCTAAACCCAAGCTCTGTCCTCACTCTTCTCTTACTGTCGAAGAAAAGGGCCAAGGTAAGGATGTCTGCCCTTGCCTATCCTCTCAACATGCAACACCGAGAGACGATTAGGCAAGAAAAAACAAATAAATAGAAGGCATCCAGAATGGATAGGAAGAAGTAAAACTCATCTCTGTTTGCAGATGACATAATCTCGTGTATAGGAAATCCCAAGGCATCCACTGAAAAACGCTTAGAACTAATAAATGAGTTCAGCAAGTTTGTAGGAACCAGAGTCAACAGACAAAAATCAATTGCATTTCTATACTTTGCAATGAACGATCTGAAAATAAACTGAAGAAAGCCATTTCCTTCATCCAAAAGAATAAAATAATGAGAATAAATTTAACAAAAGAAATGCAAATTTTACCTCTGAAAACCACAAAACATTGTTGAACTAAATTAAAGAAGAGCTAAATAAATGGAAAAACATCATATATCCACGGACTGGGAGACCCCATGAGTATTAAGACTCCCCAGACCGATAAACAGATTCAGTGCAATTCCTATCACATTCCCAGCTGACCACTTTGTACAAACTGGCAAGCAGAATAGTCAAACAACCCGGGAAAAAAGGGGTAAAATAGGAGAGCTACTTAACTTCAAAACTTACTATGGAACCATGATAATTAAGGCAGCACAAGGCCACACATACCAGTGAAATAGCACTGAGAACCCAGAAAGAAATCCTTACATGTGTGCTTACCTGATTTTCAACAGGAGTGCCAGACCCTTCGGTGAGCTCACCCGTGACTTAGTTTCCCCTTCTGTGAAATGGGGAGAATGACAACAGCCCCATCAGAGGCTGTTGTGAGGGTGGAGTGGTGCACATGTGCAGTGTTGAGGAGAGGGCCTGGCATGCTACTGCATCTGATGGTGGTTTCTTCTGTGTTTGTTCTTCTGCCAGGTCACGGGGTGGGGCTGTGAGGCTGCCTTGCTGGGGGCTTGGGAAGGAACGTGCGTTTGCTGCTTGGACCCCTATGGAGTCCTGGAAGAAACAACATGACTTCTGCTCTCTCACAGGACAGGGTTCCATGGCACTTGCCAGGGACTTGCTGCTGGGGCTTCTCAGAGAAGATGATCATGATAATTATTCTCATTTTAACTTACTATATATATTGGTCAGCGTTCAGCCAGAGAAACAAAACCAGTAGGAGATACATATTGAAAGATTTACCACAGGGAACTAGCTTACCCAACTCCAGGACTGGCCAGATAAGCCGAAAATCCAGAGGCTATGGTTACTTCTATGTGTCAACGTGACTGGGCTTCCAAGTGGCCGGAGACCTGGTCAAGCATTATTCTGGGCATTTCCCAGGATGCTCTAGGTGAGATGAACAACTGAAGCAGGAGGCTGAGGGAAGCAGATTGCCCTCCCTCATGTGGGTGGGCCTCATTCACTCCGGTGAAGGCCTGCATAGAATCTAAAGGCTGACTGTCCCGCGAGAGCTCTTTCTGCCTGACTGTCTTTGAATGGAGACACGGGCATTTGCCTGCATTTGAACTCAATCTGAATCATTGGCACTCCTGGCCCTCAGGCTTTTGGACTCAAACCAGAATAAACCATCAGCTCTCCTGGGGTCCAGCTTGCCAACTTGCCGTGTATGTGTGTGCGTGCACACATGTGTGTATGTGTACATGCATGTATGTGTGCGCACATGTGTATGTGTGTATGTGCGCACATATGTGTGCGCGTGTGTGTGTAAGAAGCGAGGTCTTACTAACGCCAGCTGACTGTGGACCCTAATTGCATCTATAAGATATCTAGGTAAGTGCTTGACCGGACACTGGGCACTGCACCCTAACCACATTGGCACATAAGACTGGCATCACAGCCTGGGCCTAATGGGATGCCAAGGCCACAACTATGTGTCAGCTAGTTTGTTTCTCCAATAACCCCACGAGGAAGTTTTTTTAAATTATTTTCTCTAGAAGAAGGTGACTTGTCCAAGGTCACAGAGCTGCGAGAGGAGGTCTGAGCCCAAGTTGCCTCCAGTTCATACTCTTCTCCTCTCCCAGTTCTGCCTCACAGCCTGGTCCTTCCCAGCCCACACAGCCCTCTGTGGTGGGTTCTTCTCTGCTGTGGAAGCAGGTGGAGGCTCAGAGAGGGTGAGTAGCCGCCCTAGTCACTCAGGCGGGAAGTAGAGGGCTGTTCCACGCCAGCTCAGGTTCCCGCCTCACGACAGCCACCTGCTCACTCCCGTGACCTCGGCTGCCCACCCAGAGGAAAGCACTAAACTTCTGCCCCTGAGGACTGTGAGACGCGGGCACCCCTCCCCCGCCTCCGCGAGGTCCTGGCTCAAGAGGTGCGGGGCTCTCCCGGGTTTGACAGTGGAGGCCGGGCCTTGGGGCGCATGACAGTGGGGCGCATGGTGGAGTTAGCGGACCTCTGTCTCCAGGAGCTCCTATTCTGAGGTTAGTCCCACCCTCGGGGATGTCCCACGGGCACCCCATGGGAGATGCCCAGCCGGGGCCAAATGCCCTCGAGGTGTCCCTCTCCCCAGCCTCACCCTGGATGAGGCTCGAGTGGCCCAGCAGAACATGTGTTCCTGGGAAACCAGGGCGCCTTCTGAGGCACCAGACCCAGAAGGGTCCTGGCTCAGCCAAGACTGCGGTCACTGTTGGCCATGGCCTGGCCCGCCCACCCCTTCCTGTGGGGGCCTCAGTGCCAGCGAGGCGCCCCGTGAACAAAGCCCTGCTCTGTTCTTGGCCCGGGAGGGGTGGCTACTTCAGCCGCACCTCACACCCAGCCAGGGCCCGCCGCTGCCCTGCTCACCCCCACGAACTGGCACCTTTAGGCGTCAGAGGAAAACTTTCCCAAGCTCAGCACCTTCCAAGCTCCCAGACAGACCACACCTCAGAGATCAGGAGTCAGGCCCTGGGGCTGGGGCCCGCCATGAGCACTGAACACTGGCTCCACCTTTGCTTGGGTCCTCGGACCAGACCTCAGTCTTCCTTTGGGAAGGAGGAGAGGAGGCTGGGCAGCTTGCCTCTGGTCTCACAGCCTCTGGGCACAGCGGGAAGAAGCAGCGGTGGGACGCAAACCCAGGTCTGCGAGCCTGCAGAGCCCATGGTCTTAACCACTGCCCCACACTGCCCTTTGGGAACCTTGTGGTGATCCTGGGTCCAAGGGCTCGGGGTACCCTGCATAGAGTTCAGCCCATGCACGTGCACTCACACACACACACACACACACACGTGCGCTCACACACACATGCGTGCACACACATGCATGTGCACACACAGGCGCAGGCACACATTCCTCAGCAGCCAAGCTGTGCCCAGAGCAGCCTTGGAACGGGTGAGGTGCTCCAGGCCAGTCCCCGCCCGACCTCACCTGGATGAGCCTCTGTCTCCCGCGTCGGAGGCCTGGGCCCAGGAGTCAGGGCCGCAGCTCAGGGTCCCCTCGGTGTGTGCATTGCGGGGGGAGGTCTCCCCAGCTCGGCAGGCTGTGGGTCAGCTGGTCCTCCTCCCGCAGTCCTCCCGGCACCCACAGGCCCCGGCCAGGCCCAGCTTCCGGAGCTGCCGCCACCTCGGCCGGCCGCACACACATGGTTTCAATCAGCAGACCTCGTGGATGAATGGCGCCTTGTGAGAGGGCGGCAGGGCTCACTCCGCACAGGGCGGGCCAGGTGGGCAACCTCCGGGAGGGAGGCCGGTGAGGGGCCTCTGGTGGGGGTGGGGTCCTGACCCCGCCATGCGCGGTCTCAGTCTCCCTTGGCTTCACCCTCCGCGTGGAGAGATAACAGCCCCTTGGGGGGGGGGGGCAGGGCTCTGAGGATTCACTGATGAGATGCTTAGTGTGTACTGAGGGCCTGGCACATGGTGTGAACTTCATACCTGAAGTCCAGCCCAACCTGGCAGGGGCCTGGTGCCAGGGGCTCAGGCACGCGGTTTGATGGGGAAGGGAGAGGCCCCACTTGGAGCAAGGGGCTGGCGTCCATGGTGTCTTCGCTTGTGAAGGGGGGGAGGCTGCAGTCAGCTCTGTGATCCACACCTCAAAGGGGCTCGCAAAGGGAGCGTTAGAGGGGACCATGCTCCATGAAGGGGGTACCAGGAGGCCTGCCCCACCCGCCTCTCCTCCGCAGCGGGTCCAGATGCGAATGCTGGCTGAGCACCGGCTGGGCTGCTCTGTTACAGGCACGCCTTGTCTGGTCTTCCTCCTCCTCCTGTCAGTGGTGCTGTTTGGGCTCCGGTAGGCAGGCTCACAGGCTGCCAGCACGCAGCTAGAGGAGGCAGGGCTGCGGGTGAGGCCGTGGGACGCAGTCGGACCCAGGCTCTGCTGCCTGCATGGCGGGGGCAGGCAGCCTGCAGAGGGGAGGGAGGGCGCCTTCTCTGAGGGCCTCCAGTGCCCGGGCTGTGGGGGCCGAGCTCCCTGCTTGGCTGCCTTCCCCCCCCCCCCCCCCCCCCAGCTTCCTGAAGCCCCGTCCTGAGGGCCTGGGGCCACTCTCCCTGCCTCCTTCCCAGCACCCAGCACCCAGTACAGTCTGGCGCAGAAAGGGGCTCCTGGACATTTGAGAGCAGAGGGAGGGAGGGAGGGAGTGTGGCTGCACTGTCACCATCGGGATGAAGTGTAGAATCCTTAGCCCTTGCACAAGCCCCAAGGACCCACCCCTCCTCCCTCACCCCCACCCCGGCCTTCAGCCTCCACTAAGGCCTCTGGGCTCTCAGTTCTCGCGGCCCTTGGCCCTCTGGCCCTCACCTCCGGCTCCACACGCACTTCCACTTGCCTGGAAGCCTGTCCTTTTCTGCCTCCGAGACTCAGCCAAGCACCGTGCCCCGGGCAGGGCCTGGGCTCCAGGCACCCCCCACCCGTGATTCCCAGCGAGCCGAGCCGTGAGCACCTCTGGGCCTGGCCCCAAATTCAGAGTCTGTCTCTGTCGGGGAAGGAGATGCGTCCTCTCCCCTCGGCTGCGGACAGAGCGTTACCTTTGCTTTTTTAAACTCAACCATCTGTGAAGTCGAGGGGGCTGCATCCACACGGCTACACAGGGGCCATTGCCGAGCAGGTCCCTCCTGGCTCCCAGCCTTTCAGCAGTTCTCCGGGCTCCGCTGAGGAGCCTTTTTTGGAGGACTCTTTAAAGGACACGCGGCCCCTGCCGTCTTTTGCGCGGACCAGGTGTCTCCCTCAAGGTGAGACATCACCAGCCCCCTGGTCTGTTGGTGTGACCGGTCAGTAAAGGTCCTTAGAAAAAGCATTGCTGTGAGAATAAGTATGGACGTGCTCAAAGGTTAAGCCACGAAAGTGTTCAGTACAGCTTTGCTCGTGACACTACAAATCTGACGTAACTCGCGCGTCCAACAGCAAGTGAAGTGCGGTCACAACTCACCTCTAACGGGGAAGAAGCAGGTTAGAAAGCATGATGTGAGCCCTAGCCAGTTTGGCTCAGTGGATAAAGCGTTGGTCTATAGACTGAAGGGTCCCAGGTTCGATTCCGGTCAAGGGCATGTTACCTTGGTTGTGGGCACATCCCCAGTAGAGGGTGTATAAGAGGCAACTGATCGATGTTTCTCTCTCATTGATGTTTCTAGCTTCCTGTCTCTCTCCCGTCCTCTCTGTAAAAAATTAATAAATTTTTTTTAAAAAAGAAAGCATTATGTGAAAGAGGGGGCCCTCTGGGCAGGTAGGTAAGTGAAGCAGGGGTGCAGGGCAAGAGTGCAGACCTGGGAGCGAGGGGCCCCAGAGGCAGACTGTGCCACCTGCAGCCAAGGGACAACAGATGAGTCATGAAAAGGGCCCGGGGGGGGGGGGGAGGCACCTGGCACTTGGCACAGAGTGGCTGGCGCAGACCACGCATCCAGTACGCATTCACACTAGGATCACAGGCCCCACACTGCGGGCAGAGCTGATCGCTGTCATGAGTGATGTTGATTTTCTTAGGTTCGCTAATTTGTTTTTAAAATTTTCCCCGCAATGAATGTGTATGACTCATATTAATTTTAAAAAAGAGAAACAAGCAAGACTTCATGAGGAGGCAGCCCTGTGGAACTCACCGCTGCCAGCATGTTGTGAGGACACAGCTTACGATGCACTCAGAGACTTTGGGGGGAGAAACCCATCTGGTCCCACTGGCTGCTGTCAGCTCCAAGCACAGCTGTGTACCTAACCTCGGTGTCCAGCATTTGGGGCCATTCAAGTAAACGCCAACCCGGCTACGCCGCGTGCGTGGGAGTCTCACCCCGGGCACCAGGGCACGAGGGGTACTTGGTCTAGATTTCGTGCATTTCCCTGATGGCAGTTTTGTCGAAGTCATCTTGGGTCACGATAAACTGGAAACGACATGATTTGATGTCGCAGAAAAAACATTCAATAACACAAAAGGATGTTGACCATTTATTACCATGAGAAGGAGATTTGCAAAACAGAATTTCATTGCCAGGAGAACGACTCTGTACATCAGCCAGGAAGGAGACGTCCTCAAACAGGAGCAATGGCATCGCAGAGCAGAGGGACAGACATCCCCACTTTCTTCTCATTTGTCTGTGTGTTCTCAGTTTCCCACAATGAATATCTACAACTTTTCTTATAAAAAATATTTTTTCTCAAAAGGAGAGTCTGGCCCACAGTCGACCTAGATCAAGGGTCTAAGTCACGGGGGACTCCGCGTTAACCTCCTTCTTGCCTCCACGTGCTCCCGCTGTGTGCCTGCTTTCTCGCCTGCTTTTCATTGGCGCCATCTTGCTCTCCTTCCTGTGTCCTTCCTGTGTTGCTGGAAGGAGGCAAGGCAGAAGCCAGGGCGCAGGTCTAGCCCCGCCTGCTGCTCCCCGCCACCCCACACCGCCTCCTGCCGTCTTGTTCTAATTAGCGGGGACGCAGAGCAGGCCTGAAGGCGGAACTATAAACATTAGAGGCAAAGACCCATAAACAGCTGGGTAACCAGCTCCAGCTGTGCAGACGGCTGGCCCCTTGTCCATGCTGGGAGCGCATGGGGCTGGCCTGGCCCCTGAGGACTTGCCTCTGCTTCCCATTTTTAACTACAAGCTGCCATGAGCTGGGCAGTTAGAGAATTGGGTGGGTCAATCTTAAGTGCTTTTTCATTCAAGTGAGCAGGGGTATGGGGACCAAGGCTCCTCAAAGCCACATGACCCCCATTACCTGTGCCCCTGAGCTTCACTTTGCCAATCTGTAAAGTGGGTTAGAAAGGGATGAAGAGACTAGATGGGCCTTCTCAGCTCTATCACATTATGCTTAACTCATAAATTTATGCACTGGAACTAAAGGCCGATAATATACCTCTAATAAAAACATAGGTCCTATGGTAATAGAAGTGTGCTATAGTCAAATTATCTATACTATAACTCATACATCATATTCTATATTATTGTTTCATAGTCATTAATATAAAATTTTAAATTTGTAAATGACTATCTTGGATATCTGTGATCATGGAGAATATAGAGGCAAGCCAGGAAGACTTCCTATAAGAAGAGAGGCTATGAATTTGACAGGTAGGAGAAATAAGCCTCCAAAAATATTGTGATGGAGGAGAAGGGAGAGACTTGGGGGAGAGGGGGCCAATTGGGATGTTTGGGATCATCCAGAGAAGGAATCAGTGCCCACCTTGCTCTGCATAAACACAACCTGCACAAACAAATGCATGGCGGAGGGTGAAAACTTAGTATCTATAAGATGGCAACTCCCCAATGACCTACAGATTCAACACGATCCCTATGAAAATCCCAGGTACATTTTTTTACAAGCTGATCCTAAAATTCACATGTAAATGCAAGGATCCCAAAATAGCCAAAAACAATTTTAAAAAGGAAGAACAAAGCTAGAGGAATCATCCTGACTTCAAGAATTACTACAAAGTTACAATAATCAAGACTGTCTCAAACTGGCTATAGATCAGTGGAACAGAGTTGAGGATGTAAGTAAATATTCTATTTATGGACAATGGATTTTGACATGGGTGCCATAGCGATTCAATGGGGCAAAGAACAATCTTCTCAAAAAGTGGTGTGGGGACAGCTGGCTATCTACATCCCAAAGAATGAAACTAAACTCCAGCTCCACATGATACACAAAAATCAACTCGAAATGGATCAAAGACCTAAACGACCCACCTAATAAGAATCTAGTATCCAGAATAAAGAACTCTTACAAACTCAACAACAAAAAGACAAACAACCCAATTCAAAACGGGCAAAGACCTTGAATAGACAGTTTTCCAAAGGAGACATAAACAAGCCAGTGGGCACATGAAAAGATGCTCGTCATCATTAACTATTGGGAAAATGCAAGTCAAGACCCACAATGAATACCACTTCACACCTACTTGGGGAGATGAAATGAAAAGAGTGGAACATGACAAGTTTTTATTAGGACAGAGAAATGGAAACCCTCCTACATGGCTGCTGGGGCTGAACATGGTTTGGCCACCGTGGAAAACAGCTTGAAGGACGCATACACACTACAACATGGGTGAACCCTGAACACATTATGGTGAGAGAAACCAGACACAAAAGACTGCAGAGTGTGGGATTCCGTTTATGTGACTTGTCCAGGAAAAGCAATCCTCCACAGAAACAGGAAGTAGCGTAGTGTTTGCCAGAGGCTGGGAAGAAGAAGGGGGCGTGACCACTAATGGACATGAGCTTTCTTTTTGAGGTGACAGAATGTTCTGGAACTGGTGGTGATACTTGCACAGCTTTGTGACTATGCTAAGCAGCACGGAATTAATTGTGCACTTTATTTAAAGCATTGTTTTATGGTATGTGAATTACATCTCAATTTCTTAAGAGCTGCCTTTGGTGCTATATATGTATTTTTTATTGTGGCAAAACTTGCCATTGTAAGCATTTTAAGTGTACAGGTCAGTGGCATTAATGGCATTCACACTGTTGTGCCACCATCACTACTCTCTGTTTGTAGCATGTTCCACCTCCCCAAGCAGAAACTCTGGAGCCATGAAACAGACTCCCCGTTCTCTCCCCTCAGCTCTTGGTAACCTCTAGCCTACCTCCCATCCCTGTGCATCTGCCAGGTGTCCCGCAGGAGTGGAAGCACACAGTATTTGTCTTCGTGTGTCTGGCTTAGTTCACTTAGTATAATGTTTTCAAGTTTAATTCCTGTTCTATAATTTACCAGAATTTCTTCCTTTTTTTGCTAAATAATATTCCCCTGTGTGCATATACCATATTTTGTTTATCTATTCACCTGCTGATGGACACTTAGGTTGTTCCCAGCATTGGCTATTGAGAATAATATTTGGGGGGTTTTTTGAGGCTGCTCTATTTTACAGTCCCACCAGCAATGTATGAGGGTTTCAATTTCCCTATGTCCTCATCCAAATTAATTTTCCTTTTAAAATAAGTTATTGCCATCCCAGTAGGTATGAAGTAGTTCTGATTTGCATTTCCCTGATGGCTAAGAATGTTGGGCATATTTTCATGTTGGCCATTTGTATATCTTCTTTGGAGAAATGTCTCATCAAATTCTTTGCTCATTTTTAAATTGAGTTGTTGGAGTTCTTTATATTTTCCAGATAGTAAGCCCTTACCAGACAAATCGTTTGGAAATATTTTTTCCCTTTCTGTGGACTGTATTTTCACTCTCTTGTTAGTGTACTTTCATGCACATAAGTTTTTAATTTTAATGAAAAATAGTTTATCTATTTTTCCCTTGTTGCTTGTGCTTTTGGTGTCATATTTAAGAAACAATGACCAAATTCAAGGTCATGGAGATGTGCACTTATGTTTTCTTCTAATGGTTTTATGGTTCAGCTCTTAAATGTAGGCTTTTCTATTCATTTTGAGCTAATTTTTGTAAATTGTGTGAAGTAAGGGTCCATCTTCAAACTTTTGCACATAATGTCCAGGTTTTGCTTACCATGAGATTGATAATACCTACCTCAGAGGATTGTCATGATGATTAAGAGATATTACTGAGGACCTGCTGAGTCAAAGTGAGAAATACTTTTTATTATTCATGTTAGTTAATTTGATGTTCTTATTTATAGTATTATTGTCCCACCACCATTTATCTACCCACCCCCACCCCCTGCCCCAACCCAGTCTTCCATGGGGAGGTTCACCCTGACCTGGCCTTGAGATGATAGTGTGATAGCTCCCCCTGGTGGACATATTCTGAACTGCACCAGATAAGCCTGACCCGCTAGAGTAAGAGTCAAAATTCAGCTCCCTTTTTTTCTTCTTACCTGTAAATATTTCAGCGTGTACTCTGTAAGAACAGTGATATCTTACATTACAGTACAATAATCAAAATCATGAAATTTAACACGGATGCAATACTCTTCTCCAACCCACACAGTCTGCGTTCACGTTTGCCATTTGTTCTTGTGGTATCCTTCATAGCTCATTGTTTCCTAGTGCAGGACCCCTTCAGGGTCACCTGTGACACTTGATTGCCGGTCCCTTTAGTAGACTTTAATCTGGAACCATTTCTCAGCTTTTCTTTACTTTCACGACTTTGGCACCTTTGGAGGTCAGGCCAGTTATCTCGTGAACTGCCCCTCACCATGGATGTATCTGCCATTGCCTCCTGGCTAGATTCACGTTACTAGTTTTTGTCAGGAACGGCACAAGCTGTGTCCTTCTCCTACAAAGTTGGTTTGCCCCAAGACTGATGACGCTGACTCAAAGGCCCCATCTGTGGGCCTGTGGGAGCTGAGCTCTGAAGACCAGAGAGAGGCGGGGACTTGCCCCGAGTCACACAGCAAGTCTGGCTCCTCAGCTCAGGGTCTTGACAAGTGCTCATGAAAACTTCAGCAAGGTGAGACCTTCCCCCACTGCTCCGGGCCTCCTCCGTGGGCCCTGGCTCTGCTGGGAGCCTACGGGCTGGTAAAGGACAGCAGTGTCACCCCCTCCTGGCCTATCTCACAGTGGACAGTTGCCTGGAGCCGCCTCTTTCTGCTTCACCCATTCCCAGTCATTTTTATTAGAACATTTTCATTTTACCGATGAATACATTGCCTTTCTCAAAAAAAAAAAAATATATGTTTCAGCCAAAGTTAAAGTCCCCTAGGAAAATTCCTCTTCCCTGTCCCCTCCCCCTCCAGTTTGGTGTGAGAAATATCTATCTACTAGAGGCCCGATGCACGAAATTCGTACAAGAGTAGGCCTTCCTTCCCCCGGCTGCTGGCACCAGCTTCCGACTGGCACCCGGGAGGGCTTCCCTCCGGCCCTGGCTTTGTCTGTAATGACATCTGGTCTAATTAGCATATTACCCTTTTATTATTATAGACTAGAGGCCTGGTGCATAATATTCGTGCACTTGGCAGGGGGAGCCCCTTGCAGTCCGGGAGCCCTCGGGGGATGTCCAACTGGAGGATTGGGAGCTGTCCCCCCAGGGGTGGGTGGAAGGTTGTTGTGCTCTGCTATCATGAACCACACTGCCCTGCGCACAGCAGTCAGGGCTTCTCCAGGGAAATGCCCACCTGTGGGGCCTGGACTGCCCCGAGGGTGTGGGATCCCGGAGGAAATGCCCCTCTGCTGGGGTGCAGGGCTCCAATGTGTTTTGTTCACTCATCCTGTTAGACTTGCAGGATTCTTGGGACCTCAGGCTGGCTTTTCACAATGTGCTTCAAGGAATCTTAGGGTTCCAGACAGGATGGGGGAGAGGGAGGAGGGGTGGAGCTGATGAGAGTCCAGACCCTCACCCCCACTCCAGCCAGAGCACCTGCCTTTACCTGGTTTCCAACTAAGTTTCCCCTTTAAAGAAGAATCATGCTGCTGTAAAAGTCACGGATTTCTGACGTGGCCCAACCCCTTACCTGGCACAGGCATCCCTTCGGTCTCACACCTTCTGGATCTGTTCCAAGTAGAGCAGCCTCCGGCCGTGTTCTTGCTGGTGACGCCACGTGGCCTGTACCGAGCTCCCAGATGACAACCCCCAACGCGGTCTCTGCAAGTGTGGATCTTGTGCCGCTGGGGCTGGCATTTTGGTGTTCGCAGCAGGCCCCTCGCAGCACCCACGGTTCTGTAACCTTCTCTGGCTCACGCGGGGCGGGCTGTGCTACAGTGCACATTGCCGGGTTCTGATGGAGTGATTTTAACGCCTTGCAGGAGGTTCTGAGGAACAGGTCCCTACACGGGCACTGCAGACAGCTGGCCTGGGCCCTTCCCACACATCGCAACCAACTGGGAGGGCCAGAAAGTCGTTTGTTTTAGCCAAAGTGTTTGTTCCTTGGACAGAGCGATTCTGAATTCATCCAAGCCAGGGTTTCCCAAAGTGGGTGCCTCTGCTGCTGGAGAGGTTGTTAAAAAGCAGGGTGCCGCCCCCCCCCCCCATCTGCCTGAAAGAAAACTCAGAGTGTGGCCTTGGAATCTGGTATTTTAAGCAAATTCTCCAGGGACAGCCATGAAGTCCAATTCCCTCCAAACCCCTGAAAGATAAGGAAACTGAGGATCAAGAGGTAAAAGTGACCCGTCCCCAAGCGCAATCAGATTAGAGGCAGAACCGGTGCTAGACTCTAAGCCTCCGTCCAGGCAAGGTACTTGTCACTAACTAGCAGGTCTGAAGGGACTTTGCCCACTGAGACACCGCACCTGGCTGGCTGTCCCAGGACAGGCCTCTGCTATCTGGAGAAGTTATCTACAACCCCATGGAAATGACCTCTGATTTGACAGAGTCACTGTGTGTGTGGGGGGGGAGGGGCGGGGGGGGTAGCAAAGTGGGGCAGAGTGGCCATGCATGCAAACACCTGTGTCTCCACCCTCCTCTGCAAGGCCTTGTGCAAGGTTGGACAGACAGACATGACCAATGGGTACAAACGGAACCCCACTTTATTAGCAGTTAGTTCGATATTGTACATTAATGGAGGAAGGTTCCCACTGTTAACACAACCCAAAACGGCTGGTTTGAGAGCCCTGATCAGGTGAGCTGGGTAGCGCCCCCTCTCCACGCCTCTCCCCACCCCAAGGGAAGGAAACCTGGGCCTGTTCCCCCGGAGTGCCCCCCCCACCCTCTCCAGTCAGCCCTCTCCTTTCCCCAGGAAATGACATGAATTTCATGCACAAATTACAAAAGGAGCCCTCTTGCCGATAATAAATGCTAGCATAGTCTTAAAAAACCCTCTCCTCCCTCATTCTCCTCAAGGGCCACAGAGAGGAAGAGAGGGAGGAACTTAGGATAAAACAGCCAGAGTCTCCCCAAGCCCTTGGCGTTGGCCCATGCCCATCCCTCCAGGAAGCTGAAAATATCTCCAGTCTAGGCTGATGCTTGCCCGGGGGGCAGCCAAGCCAGGGATGGCAAACTCAGAACTCAGCGTCGCCTGCAGGGAGTGGGGGTGGGGACGGGGCTGCCTGGGCCTTCCACCCTCTTCTTCAACTAGGGCAGACCCTCTTTCCTGACATCTGAAAACCCCGGCTGTAGCTCCACCTGCTCGGTTTATAAGTGGGGGGACTGAGGCCCTGGGAGGAAAACTGTCAAGCAGCTAAGGTACCAGTTGGGACGAAACTGCCCACCTCCTGCCTCCAGCCCAGTGCTATTCTCCTTACATCATGGTGGTGGTGGGCAGGGGGCGGGGAGGGGGGATGGGGGGGCGGGGGGCGGTTCCCTAGCTAGAACTTTCCCTGGCACATCCCAGGGCCTGGCTCTACTCCAGTGCACACTGACCACGGACCTCCAAGAACGGAGATCCAGAACCACGAGAGAGAGAGGGACAGAGACAGAAAGAGACAGGCATACAGTTTGGTGCCCTGTGGTTCATCACCAGGATCAAAGGGGGGGAGTAAAGGCTCTTCTCTGAGCCAGGAACATCTCACTCCCAAGAGGCCCAACACGACTTGGTCTGGCCTCCATGCACGCAGCCTCCTCCTCCTGGAGGGCCCCCAGTCTCCTCCACCCCCGCTCTGCACCCCAGGCCTGGCTGCAGGGTTGCCTCTCCCACTCCCCTGAGCTCCTGGGGCTCCAACCGGCCCCTCTGCTGGTTTGGCACTTGGTACAGGTGGCAGCAGAGGGGCACCTTAGGGTGGAGGGAAGCTGTCAATCAGCACAAAGGCACACCTCCTCACAGCCTCAGGTGTTCCTGACAGTACAGGGCTGGGGGCTTCGTCCTGACGCCTGGAGGAAGCTGAACTCGGGCCTGAGCAGCAGGCCTGCTGGCCTCCGAAGCAATGGCATTTGAAACTCGGACTGAGCAGGACTTTTCCACATTCAACAAGCCTTAAACACACAGGTACAGACGCAGCCCCTTGACTGAATGCAAATTCCAAACCAGGTGTAAGTTACTGGGGGGAAAGGAGGGTGGGGGCTGGAGAGCAGATGTGAGGAACTGTTTCAGGGGAGATATTGGGCCACTACAGAGAAGAATGTCCTCACTCTTAGCACCTGCAGCCTGCAGCATTTTGGGGTGAAGTCTCATAATTTTTACTTTTAAGAAATGTAGAGAGAACGAACACACCACAATGTTCCTTTTAAATCCAGACGTGAAACCCATGGACCGCCTGCCCCGGTGTTCTCTGCAGCGGACAGACCTCTGCCCTCACCTGGGCCCCGATACTGGATGCTCCTACTTAGGGGTTTGGAAAGGGCCATCTTTCAAGTTTAGGTTCGTCCACCATCACAAGATGCCTGCCCTGCTGGTGGCTTTAGAGTTGCGAGTGGCTGAGGCGTTAGCTGGCCTCCCCCGGCACCCACCTTGTGGGGCAAGGGCTCATGATGGGGTCAGCAGAAGGGACGGTGAGGTCATCTACATGGTTTAAGCTCCCCCTGCCCCCTCTCTCTGGCTGAACCCTAAGCTGATGCTGCTGTGCCCACAGACCTCTAATTCTCCTCCCGGCAGAGCCTGTGATCAGTGGCTGAGTGCCCTGGAGACATCTCTCCCCTCTAACCCCTGCAGGGCCTACAGTGGGTCCTGGAGAAAGACTCATCAGGGGGAAAGGAAGTGACGGCAGTGACCAGATTTGTATGTGGTAGGGCATGTGTCCAGCCTCCCAGAAGGGCCTGGACAACAGCCCCCAGTGTCTCCTCTGCTCCCACAGGTCTCACCCCTGCCTGTCCTTCCTTGGGCTGGGCTGGGGCTTGGAGAAGAGGAGCTGCCCGCCCCTCAGGTCCCATTCAGAGCTCTGAGGGGGGGAGGGGCAGACGTCCAGGCCCAGAGGGCAGACTGCTGTGAGGTCGTCAAGGTCACGGACCTGAGCCCTTGCTGACAGATGGGAAGGGAGGCCTGGGACTCGCCCAGGAAGTTCCTGCTGCACTCCTGGAGTCTGCTGCACGCGCTGACAGGTCCTCATGAGCGTACAAGTGGGCAGGCTGCCTGCCCCGCCCCGACACTGTGTGCCCGCCCCTTGTGGGGTTGACCATGCTCAGGGCTACCAGGCCCAGAGGCCCAGCGAAAAACACAGTGGGAACACTTCTGGGTAGACCAAGAAACCACACGCAGCTGTCCCGAGGGCACCACCCTCTCCATCCCAGTGGAGAGTTAGGGAGGGAACTGGTTCAGAGCCAAGACTGACCCAGGGCCCGCAGTCACGAAAGGGCCTTTGGGGGTGAGGAGAGCACGACAGGGATGCAAATGGCGGCCTGAGAAGCTCAAAGGCACCCTGGCTGGGAAGGAGTGGTTTGTCCCCGGAGTGACCTGGAGTGACCGAGGGTGAGGGGAGGGCAGGACCTGGCAGGGGCGGGAGAGGAGGGCTCAGAGGCAGTGGTGCAGCAGGTAGGGCACTGACTGTGGCAGAAGCTGCACATAGTCCTCAGCCCCTGCTCCCAGCAGCTGTGATGTCCATCGTTTTCACACCCGGAAGCCCTTCCAGCCTCAAGGGGCCAGGCTCTCAGAAAGGCCTTCCTGGGGGTCAGTCCGAAGGTGAACTGGCAGTGGGAGTGGCTGGGAGAGCACCCAGTTTAGTCCCTTCACATTGTTAAGAGGAGGGAGGAGCAGACCCCAACCAGAGAACAGCCCAGAGCCCCATGGTCTGCAGGCCCCACGGCTCCAGTGCCCGGGGCAGCTCCCCACCTAGCACCGTGTGAGGGCACAGCGGCCTCCGCCCAGGACGCCACCCGGCCCGCCGTCTCCTTTGGCCAAAATCCCCCAGGCTTCCTGGGGAGAGTGGGTCTTCCCCGTGGACCTCGCCACTGTTCACCCGGGCAGCCCAGAGAGCCCTCCCGGGCACCCGGACCGTGAGGACATGCCCGCGCTCCCTCCCCACACGGGGAAAGACACCCTTTGGGCCTGGGGCTTGCCACCATTTTGTATGACTAAATTAAAAACAAACCCAACCAAAAAAAATATAATATATATATACAAATTATATATATATATATATATGTATGTATATGTATAACACAGTGCGACCCCAGCACCCAAAGTATAAACTCTGGCACCAAGAAGAAAAACAAAATATTAAAATACTTTAGCTTCTTAGTATTGGGGAGGTTAAGGGGCCTCTCGGAACCCTCAGCCACAGGTCACCGGGCAAGGCCGTGGGTGGCAGTGTCCTCAGCTCACTGGGTCGGCCAGGGGCCGAGACTGGTGGGCGTGGGGACAATGTATGTACATTGGAACACATATACTGCAGACTCCCGAACCGCCTCAGTCCTTTACCACAGGAAACACGACGCGTGTCATACCCCAGGGTGGAAAAGGGGGTGGGACTGAGGCCTGGGTCTCTGGGTCCGAATGGCATGGCAGTGCCCAGGGCCTGGAGGAGGCCTTGAGGACTGGGTCGATACTGTAGGAATCAGCGGTTCTTTCCCCCCAAAAGGGCGGGTGAGATGTGAAGGTCTGACCCAGAATGTATGTGGGAGTTTGGAGTTCTCTCGAGGTACCACCCTCACATCCAGCCTGGTGCCCGGCTCTGGGCCCCCGCTGGCCCTTCGGGAGGGCCTGGTTCGAAACAGGCAGGGGAGCGTCCAGTCCCACTCCCTGGTTTGGCAAAAGGCCCAGCTGGGCTCTTCTCCCTTCCTGCCCGGAGGACAGGAAATGTGGCAGCTGACACGGAGGGACACCCTGCTGGGCATGGTTGGAAGGACACAGTGAGGGCAGAACAGAGTCTCAGGGCTCCCTCCTACCAGGAGTGGCCTCCTCACGCGGGCTGTGGCCGCTCACAGCCCCAGTGCTGGGAGCTTGGAGGCGCGGCGGCCTGCCCGGCTTCCCCCGGTCTGCCTGGGCCCCGCAGAGTATTGCTCAGACATGTTTGGCCAGCCCGGCCCAGCTCCGTTCCGCAGGTCGGCCTGGCTCGGCGTGCCGTGGGACGTCCCTGCCCTCACCGACGTCAGTCTGGCTGTGGCGGCCACGGCTACCTGGTGTTCTGGAGGTCCTCCCGCAGCCAGGTGGGCAGCGTCTGGCCCATCTTGTACAGCAGCTTGGAAAGCTCGACATTGTGATCCCGGTAATAGTCCTTCAGGAAGGTGCGGGACTGTAACAGGAAGGAGAGCTCAGGTCGTGGGGATGTGCGGACTCAGAGGGACCCCTCTTTAAAACCACCATTCTGCTGGCACCTTCCCATGTGCCCATTATTGGTTCACAGTCTTCTTCAAAATGGTAGCCTCCAGAAGAGAACTCCCACACAGTACGAGTACCAAATATAGCACATAAACACCAACACTAGTTACAGAGAGAAGAGAGAACGCGTTAAACCAGGGGCGAGCCCGACCAGTGTGACTAAGTGACTGAGCATCAGCTATGAACCAGGAGGTCACGGTCCGATTCCCAGGCTGCAGGCTCCGTCCCCGGTGTGGGACCTGCAGGAGGCAGCCAGCCAATGACTCTCTCTCATCACTGATGTTTCTCTCTCTCTCTCCATCTCCCTTCCTCATTGACATCAATTTTAAAAAATACTTAAAAACTAGGGGCAAGCCCTAACCGCTCTGGCTCAGTGGATAGAGCGTCGGTCTGCGGCTGAGGGGTCCCAGGTTCGATTCCGGTCAAGGGCATGTACCTTGGTTGAGGGCACATCCCCAGTAGGGGGTGTGCAGGAGGCAGCTGATCGATGTTTCTCTCTCATTGATGTTTCTAACTCTCTATTCTTCTCCCTTCCTCTCTGTAAAAAATCAATAAAATATATTTTAAAAACTAGGGGCAAACCTAAGGAGTCATAGCATGTGACCTTTCCCCTGTATCCTTTGTACCTGCCCTTCTCTCCTTCAGGGGTGCCTCACCCTTCCCTGCCATAGGCCCAACTCCAGAGGCCCCTCTACCCTGACCCTGACCCCCATTCCCGTAGCACTTCCGGGGAGCACTTCCTGCCTGTATTCTACCTACTGGTGTGTGACTCACTTCCTTCCTCGACTAGGAGTTCCTTGAAGGCAAAGAACACGTCTGATTCAGCCTCGGAGCCCGTGGCACCCAGCCCTTGGTAGACGGGAATTAATACTCATTTGGCTGAATCATTTCTGACCCACAGCCCATCCCGTACTTCCTCATCTTTAGGAACAGGATCCAGAAAGTGCCAAGGCCACTGACGTGCTGGGCTCAGGTAAAGGGGAGAGAAGACCCCCTTCAGGACAGGAGCCCCGTCCATTTTCCAGCTGCTGCGGGCAGCGTGTCCACTACTTACATCCAGGTCCATCTCTGGGTATTTCCGGCCCTTGCTTTTGCCCAGACACTTGGTTTTTCCTCCTTCGAGCAGCTGGCACCAAAATCCTTTCTTCGGATCAAACCTGTGGAGGGGGGGAAAGTCAAGGATGGGAGTTGGCCCTGCCCATCTCCTTCCCACTGAGGCAATGTCCGCCAACCCTGGGAATAGCAGCGCCTAGGAGACTATAGAATCCCGCCTCCCTGCCCCCACCATGCCTTCTCTGGAGCCCACCGATTGCCTGGGGCTGACACTGGCATCTGCTGGCCCACGTCTGGCCCAGACTCCATTAAGTCCGCCTGCCCTTCTTCCCAGCCAGCGGCGCTCACATGGCGTGAGCCTCCCGTCTCCGGGCTGGCAGCCCCAGATCCTACATGAATCCATAACCTGGGCACCCCCACAGCCCGGAACCCTCTCCGAAGCATGCCCAGCCCAGGGTGAGCAGCACCTTTATCCACGAATCCAGCGGAGGGGGCAGTTTAGAGAGATTCTTGTGTTTTTAATAAATTGTATTTTTATGAAGAATTACAATACCTGCAGTTGTATTTAAGCATGTCCATCATTGGAAAGTTTCGTTTTTTGGAGTGAATTTCAGAAATGACAGCGCAAGGCTGCTTTTGGGATTTGAAGTAGTGCTGGACCTTCTAAGGCATTTTGGGGAGATGAGATCTGAAGCTGTCATGGGGAGGGGAGGCATCCCGGCATCAGAATTCAGCCCCAAGCCAGGAACCGTGAGGAGACTCATGGGCATGAGGAATCAGGAAAACAGGATTCACCTTTGGCAGGTGAAGGAAACAGGGATTTCTGAATGGGCACGAGGTAGGCAGGGACGATGGTGATGGTGATGGTGATGGTGATGGTGATGGTGATGGTGATGGCGACGGCAGCAGCTGCATTTGTGCAGCATTACATGCCAGGCGCTGAGCTAGGAGCGCCCCCCCCCCCCCGCCCCGTGAGTGCTTTCACTCCACACAGCGACCCTCGGGGGGCAGGGATCATGACTTACATCCCCAACTCACAGGTGAGGAAGTGCAGCCTGAAGGAGAGAAGACATTTCTCAAGGTCGCACAGCTAAGGAAGTCATGGACCTGGGTCCTAACCCAGGCATCTCTGACGTCACAGCCACACCCTCAGCTGCTTCTGCCTCAGAGTGGAGGACTGAGTGCCTTTCCCCACCTTCAGCTTCCAAGATGGTGAGAAGGGCACATTCTTATGCAAGACTTTCCTAAGAAGGCAGCCAGGGGAAGTGCTTTATTCCTCCTTCTTGAGATGCCCCTGGGCCAGCTGAGGGTGCCCATCTGTGCCCAGCACGGGAGGCGGCCTGTGCCCCGCCCTGAGCCCCGGCAGCACACGCTGGCACTTACTCATCTGGGGAGGCCAAGATCTGCACATCTGCACTGGGTTCTGAATGACTGGGGTTATTAGCCCTCAACAACATCTGCAGTTTGCTTTTCCTAAAACTATATTAAGTCATAATCTAAGACTAAGAAACCCTCACTGTTGGTCTAACTTACTTAGATGAAACACCTGAAAACGTCCAGCCCAGATTGAACAGAATACCGCAGGAGTGGCACCGACAGAGGAGAACAGATTTATAGATACGACTGAAGTCATGCTATTCGTGGCTTTTCTGCTAAACTGCCATCGAGGACATGCATTTGTCCTCGCACTGGTTGCTGCTAATTGACCTGTGCCTTTCCCATCATCACTCTACACTGCGGTGTCTGGCCCAGGTGCTGCTCAGGAATCCCGTTTGAAGGCATCACTCACGCCAAGGCTTTGTGGTAGTCGATGGTGTTGGTCACCCCGAGGAACTTCTGCACGGTGTCCATCACTTTGGCAGGTTCTGTTCTCAGCAGTTTGCCATCCAAGACCAGAATCTGGAAAAAAAGAAAAGATAAAGGCATCGATAGAACCTGCTTTCACTCCCGTGGCAAAGGGGCCCCAATTTTATGGGTCAGCAGCCATGGTTACAAACTGGGGTCCTCGCACTCTGGAGAGTCTATTGCCTCCCCGCCTCTGAATGGCAGGTGTCCTTGACCCTCTGCCCTCCGAGCCTAGCTCCCTGGTCTCTGCCAGCCTCCCTGACCGAGGTCATCCCTTCCTCCCACCTTCACAACTGCCCTCGCTGGCCTCTCCTCAGGCTTCTCTGGCCCACATGTTACTCTCCTGCCTGAGTCCTCCAAGTTTTCCTAAACGTGTCTCGTGATCTGGCCTGCCTACCTCTCCAACCAGGTTCCCCCTCCATCGCCACACCCCCCAAACCCGCTGCAGGGACCTACTCCGGGGCTTTCTGGGTCCTTAATACAGACTCCGTGGTGATGGAACAAGGACTTGGGAACTCTCACACATCAACCTTGGGATAAACAAGACTGAAACCTTAGAGGACCCCAAGGTTTAACTCGCCAGGGATGGCATTTCCGGCCCCGTGACTGGTGGAAGAGGTTCGGAGGCTCTCTGCCAACCACAGCATGCCTACACTGTGCTGGCCCTCCCAGGGGGAGGGGGAGGCGGCTACCTGGTTGGCGTGAAAGGCGCTGAGCCAGCGCTCAATGTGGGTGGCGTACCAGCCAGGGACCAGGCAGCGGTTCTGCAGGGCACGCAGCTTCAATGACGCGTCGGGCGCGGCCGTGATCACCTCGTGGAAGGTGTACTTCAGGGCCACGGGGTCGTCGTGGGCTCGCTGGTGCTGCGGACAAGGGGAGAGGGTCAGCAGGTCACTTGGAGGACAAGCAGGAAGAAGCTTGCGTGGGAAGCAGCCACGAGGCCGCCAGAGCCCTGGGTTCAAGTCTAGCGTCTGTTTCACATCTGACCTCAGGGAAGTCACCGACCCTAGTTTCCTCATCTTTGCAAGACACGGGTTGGAGGAGATCAGTTTCCAAACGTTGGTAATTTGCATACCATCTCTGTAATTTCTGCAATATCCACAGACCGCCTGCATGTGCCAAAGTCAACAGACTCTTCTTTACATTGACTCATCTTTCTTATTCACACACAGTAACTTCTAAAGAAAACCCACTATCCCCTCCATAAATGGAAAACTAGAACAGCTGTTGCACATGGAAAGTTCATAAATACAATAAAAATAATGCAACGTTCTCCAGCACAGTCAGATACAAACATCTGCTACAGGCCCGGACCCCAAAGCTCGTGCTCTTTGTTGAAGACACAGCCTAGCCACGTTAGAAAGGACTTGCGTGCCACTTGTGCCAAATTAAAAGTCTCTCCTCTATGTAAGTCAGAAGGTGTTACAGACTGAGTATCTGTCCCCTCCCCAAATTTATATGTGGAAGCCCTGACCCCCGATGTGATAACATGGAAGATGGGACCTTGGGGCCATAATAAGGCTGAGATGAGGTCACAAGGGTGGGGCCCTGGTGATGGGATTAGCGTCCCTGTAAGAAACGCCAGCGCGCACGCCACTCTCGGCCACGTGAGGACACAGTGAGAAGGCAGTCATCTAACAGCCAGGAAGAGCACCCTCATCAGTGGCTGTACTAGTGCCACTTTGATCTTGGACTTCTAGCCTCCAAAACTATGAGAAATAAATTCCTGTTGTTTAAGCCACCCAGTCTAGATATTTCATTATGCCTGCCTGAGGAGACTAAGACAGAAGGACTGGAAGAACTGGACAGGGGGAAATGCCAGGTTTGAACCACCTGAAATAATGCCATGAGCCCTCGGCATCCGCAGAATTCCCATGGTCCAGAGGTCAGGGACCTGCTGACCAGGGGGACCCTCACCTGTCCTCATACTCCCACTGAGGGTTCCACCCAGCTCAGGGGAAGGGGGGACAGAAAGCAAAGAGGGTCTGTAGCCAGCCCCCTGCCAGTGCTGTGGGCACAGCGAGGCCCCAGAGAGGAGACAGCCGCCAGCACCTAGGTGCACAGGCTCAGAGGGGAGAGGGAGCTGCCTACAGTGGCCTGAGGAGGCCTTTATGGACTGGCTGGTAGACCAGGTACCCCCAAAACCCCAGCACATCACATGGCTGGCAGGAAGGACACACCAAAAGGCCTGTTAAGTCACGTCACTGAAATCAAACCAAGTTCTAGTTCTCCAGGACAGACTAGGAGTTATACTCTGGCATGGATATAGTTCAGGAGACTTCCTAACCTGATCAGGTGTTGCATCCTCCACTGAGACTGGCAGGTCCTATTATCTTGTCCTCCTCTGAATTCCCCTCAGAGGGGCCACAGTCAGTATCAGCCCAGATCACCATTCACCAAATCAAAGCAGACCCAGCCTTCACCTCTTTTTGGCATCAGAATGAACGCAGGACCCCACATAAAGCTAGGAGGGTGGGCAGGTAGCTGTTGGCTGGGATTCACCAAGGATTTCTGCTGCCTCCTCCACCAGGCTAGAAGCACCATGGAGGTGGGACTCCATTCTTACCCATCACCACATCCCAGGAGCCAAGCTAGGGCACATAGATGACTAGTAAATATTTGGGTTTTGTTGTTTTGTTGATTTCAGAGAAATGAAGAGGGAGAGACCGAAACATCCATGATGAGAGAGAATCACTGACTGGCTGCCTCCTGCACACTCCCTTCTGGGGTTCAAGCCCACAACCTGGGCATGTGCCCTGATGGGGAACTGAACCTCGACTTTCTGGTTCATGGCTCATTGCTCAATCACTAAGGCACACTGGCTGGGCTAGTAAATAGGTGTTGAATGAATGAGTAGCAGACAGAGCCCCACGCCCCCAACCAGGGCCCTGCTCTGGCCCCGCTCACCTGGTACCAGGAATAGGCCCGGTCCGCTGGGTTGATGAGGATGGTCAGGACCTTGGCTTTGGGCAACAGGGCGGCTGCCCGCCGGGGCGCCACTTCCGAATCAAAGTAGTTGGCGCTTTTCTCAAAGTAGAAGTCGGAGGTGGTGTTGGAGGGGATGGGGAAGAACTCCATGTACCTGCAGGGAGCCCAAAGGGGAGGCCCACAGTCAAAACTCTTGAGGAAGGGGCTGAGGGACACAGCACAGACGGCGAGGGTCGCTGGGGGTTGAACTGCCCAAAGCAAGCAGGGCACATGACTCCCAGCCATGCACGGACCTGCTTCTGGCAGGGATGCTAGAGGAAAGCCACTTGGCAGTCTCCCTTTCTGGAAATCCTTGGGGCGAGGAGGATCTGAAGACTTATGGGTTATGTCTCCATCCTAAACAGATGCTCCCAGAGTAAAACAGACAGGGCCCTACCTCCCATGGCCACCAGGGGGCGAGCTGGGACTCCGAGAGGCCTGACTGTCCCAGATGAACCTCCCACATCCCACGTAGCTGCTAGTCCTTTCAGACCAGCTCTAGATTGAAGGCCCCTTAAAAACTGGGTGGATAAAGAGCTTCACAGACAAGAAAAAGCTCAAGGAGTACATCACTACCAAACCAGGATTACTTGAAATGCTGAAGAAGGGGAGGGGGGGAGCAGGAGAGGAGGGAGGAGTGGGGAGAGGAGGAGAAGGAGGGGTATGAACAACAAAGTGACAACAAATACATATCTATCAACAAGTGAATATAACAAGTCAATAGAAATATCTGATGAACAGACTAAACTGGTGAATAGAATTGAAGTAAGGGCATAGAAAGGGAATGGACTGACAATTCTCGGGGGAGGGGGTGTGAGGGATACGGGAAGAGACTGGACAAAAATCTTACATCTATGGATGAAGACAGGGGTGGGGGTAAGGGCACGGGGTTGGGGCAGAACCAGGGGGAGGGGAGCTATGGGGGTTAAAAAAAAGAGGAACATCTGTAATAATCTGAACAATAAAGATTTAATTTAAAAAAAATGGATGGACATTCCAGACCCCCAGGGGCACTGACTCAACCCCCAGGGGCAGCGGCTCGAATAGAGGGACATTTTCAGGGGTTCGTTCGTGGGGACCGAAGTGCACGAGGTCCACCCTAGTTAAAGTGTAGAGTCCCTACTCCAACCTGTGAGACAGGGCCCTCCAGGGGGGTCCCAGGGATGTCCCTCGTCAGAGACACATGACGCAGGTGGGCTCCTGCACCCACCCTTCACATCTACAAAATCCCCGGGAATGGGCTGAGGAACTGCCCTCCCTCCCTCCCTCTCTTTTTTTCTTTCTTCCTCTCTTTCTGAATTTTTTTCATAAAATGCATCTTTCTGTCCACAATCCATTGTAATACTTAGATCAAGAAAGCTCTGAAAACAGAAGCTTTTCCCCACGTTTGTAGCGAAGCCACTTGGCAGCAAAAGCTGACATTAATCTTACTTGGTATAAATATTCACATACTTTGCCGCAGACGTATTGACGTGTTTGCTAATGGAGTGCTGCCCCAGACCCTGCGGACTGTGCTGCTAAATAGATGGTGTCAGGGCACAGGCCTCCCTGCAACCTGAAAAACGCTGACTTCCAAGAATGCATCTCACCACAACAGGTTTAATTTGTTTTTTCACTTTTTAAAAAATGTTTGCATTGATTTTTACTTTTTTATTTTTTTAGAGAGAGGAAGGGAGAGGGAGAGAGACAGACAGAGTGAAAGAAATACTGACAGGCTGTCTCCGCATGCACCCTGGGCATGTGCCCTGACGGGGAACAAAACCAGTGATGTTTGGGTGCATGGATGGGACGACACTTAACCAACTGAGCCACGCCAGCCAGGCCACAACAGGTTTCAGACAGCTGCAGCCATTTTAGAGATACAGACAGAGACAGGTAGGTAAGTAGGTAAATAGGGAGATGGAAAACGAGAGAAATACACAGACAAATAGCGAAAAACAAAACAGAAAGAATTGCCATAATCTCCCCACCCAGGTAAACTACTGACATAACATGAATACAGGAGAGTCACACATGTATAAGGGAAGAAAAGACGAACAGCAGAGAAGGACGGAGATTGAAAGAGGAACATAACACCATCCCCGCAAGGTGCCTCCACCATGGTAACCTCGGGGGACGGCTTCTGGTGGAAGCTGCGACATCAGCCACTCCCCAGGCGACTCCCTGAAGGCTAGCGAGCCGCCTCTGAAGGACCCACAGGACACTTTGGTTCCAAGGTCAGCCACAGTGGGACGGGCCAGCTCTCGGGCCAGGACACTTGGATGTTAGCCCCTTGCTCTGTCCCCAGCTCTTGGGACCTTGGCTGAGCCCCTGTCCTCCCCTGGGACTCAGGATGCTTCCGTGTGAGCCAGAGAAGGGCTGGACTCTGACCCTGAGCATAGAGCGGAGGGTCATCGAGCGTCCTGTCCGTGACAAGGTTCTAACACCGTAGCTCCAGGGTCACCCGCTCTGTCCTTGTTTACAGGAACTTTAGCTGCGCGTGAGCAAGCACAGCTGCTTCCTGCTGCGGCCATGCGGACTCCTCCAGGGCAGTCTCTGTGCGGCCTTCCTGGCCCTCTGCGGACAGAAGGGCCCACTCACCAGTCGATGCCTTTGTGATAGTTGTGGCCGTTAAAAAACTGGATCTCCTCGAAGGTCTCTGAGCTGGGGTAGTTGCTGCTGAGGTCGGGGTGCATGCCCAGGAACAGGTAGAGGGCCGTGGTGCCTGCGGGACGGAAGGAGGCTGAGACCAGGGCCCAGCCCGGAGCCTGCAATCCTGGGGTCTGGTTCTAGCTCTCCACTGGGCACTGCGAGACCCTGGGGAAGTCCTGTCCCTCCTGGGGCTTAATCTCCACATCTATGCAGTGAAGGGATTACACTGACCCTGGGGTGGCATGCATGTGAGCACCCCAACTCCTGCACCCACTGCAGACATCCCTCATCCGCCACAGCATTCTCATCACTGAGCGAGGACTGGAACTCAGAACCTTTCTCACCATGTACCCCAGCAGCCACACCCAACTCTGGACAGGCTCCTCCTAATCCCAGAACTAGGTCTAGGCTTATGCTGGGCCCTTCTGGTCCTGGGCCTCTGTTCTCCCTGGCACTTGGGAGGAGCGCAGAGAAAAGGGCACTGCAGACCCTCCAGGCTGTTGATGTGAAATCCTGACGGGCTGAGAAATCTAGCTCCGAGGCCTCTTCTCCTGGTGCCCTCACTCATGCCCCTCCCCTATTTGACAGCACAGGACCTGCCCTCCGCCTTCGGAGAGCTCACTCCTTGTGTGGGAGCCTGCGGTTACACGCTGCGATGAGAGGCCCCAGTAGAGAAGGAGACTTTAGACGCTGGTGATAAGAGCGTATGCTCTGCCCCGTGGTTACAGTGTTCAATTCCAGTCAAGGGCACGTACCTGGGACGCAGGTTCCCTGCCCCAATTGAGGCTCATGCAGGAAGCAACCAATTGATGTGGCTCTTCCACATTAATGTCCCTCTCTCTCTCTCCTCCCCTCCCTCCCTCCCTCCCTCCTCTTTCATCCTCTTCTCCTCCCATCTACTCTCTGTAAAATCAATGGAAAAAATATCCTCCAATGAATATTAACAAAACAAAAAAAAGACAGTATGTTCTGGGGTCACAGAGGCCAGGGTTCAAGGCCTCGATCTGCCATTTCCCAGCTGACTGTGTTAGAGGAAGTCACTTAACTTCTCTGAATCCCAAGATTTTTGCTATAAGATGAGGGTATCTGTTTGTGCCTTAGAGAGTGTGGATGGCAGGTACTTAGCCATCGTGTCACTACTTCCTCCTGTACCTCTGGCAGACATGGCGAACTGATCACATGACTGATTGCAGTTCTCGCTGCACTGAACCAGTTTTGCCTGGCATTGCTCAAACTTGCTGAGCAGCTGCTCTGGGCTTCTCTGCTTGGACTGGAGAGTCCCAGGACACAGGGAGTGCTCCCTGAGGCTGCGGTGGTTCTGGACAGATTGAAGAATTCCATGCCCACCTCACCCTCCACCCTGCTCCCACTGCCACACTGACGGGCAATTCATATTCACCCAACTTCGCTCCTACTTCCTGGGAAAGAGGGGGAATGGGACCAGGGCAAGGTAGTCTACAGGGTTCCATGGCTGAGACAGCAGGCGATGGGGGAGGCTAGTCAAGAGAGAAGAGACCTGCCTGTTTTCTGGGGGCCAATGATGAGGAGTTTGGGGAAGCGGTCACATGTCTTCTCCTTGGACCAGATGTCTTTGTGGCGTTTGTCCTCGCAGGGGTCCTAAAACAACAATGGAAGGGATGTCAGGGGGGCCAAGAACCCAGTGAATGGGCCCCGTGGCACGTGGACTTGTGGCTCTTACACCCGGACTGACAGGCTTTACTATGTGAGTCCTTGTCACATCCCCACCTCAGGACACTGGGCAGCTGGCAGGCAGGGGCCATTTCTGGTCAGTCCTAGCAAAATGCCCAGCCTAGTGTTGGTCATACAAAGGGAATTCACAGGTGGCTGTTGAATTTAACTGCCTGAGATGTGTCCTAACCAGAGGTAAAAAACTATTCCTATAAAGTTTTACTATAAAGTTAGTAAATCTTCTGAAATGTTAGTAAATATTTAAGGCTCGGAGCCTATCCCATCTCTGTGGCAGCTATTCAGCTCCACTGTGCAGCCTGAAGCAGTCGCAGGCAGGACCCACAGGACTGGGCGCGGCTGGGTCCCAGGAAGACTATACAAACAGACCAGGACCAAGTCTGTGGACCTCGACCTCTGCTCCAAACTACGAGCATGTCATCAATTCCAGTTTCTGTTTCTAGTTTTTGACAGTCCCCAGGGGCAGGCTTCCCCGAGAATGTCTTCCTCCCCCCTCCCGTCAGCCCCTTTCCCATGGCTCAGGGCCTGCTAGAGAGGGGAGGGCAGGGAACACGAGGATCTAGCTGGGCTGGTAGTTGCTTTCTATACTTCCTCCGTATCATATTCACTTACGGTTGTACTGCTGGTTTTTCAGAGGCTGTGTGTGAGTGTGCATGCCTGTAGGTCCTGTGTGAAAGGTGGACACATTTGTGCATGAGTCCATGCTGAGAGCAAATGTGCACCTGAGTTTACACTCAAGAGTCAGAGGGTGTGAGCTTGAGCCCTGCCCACGTCTGGAGCTTGAGCCTGTGAGCAGTGGGCATTCCAACCCTGAGGCAAGCCCCCACCTCCCACCCACCTGCCAGAGTGGGTCCTTCTCTTCAGAGAAGATCTGGAAGTACTTCTGGGCCAGCTGCACAGGGGGTAGCGTCTGCAGCCGGAGGTTGGTCCAAGAATGCAGGAAGCGCACCAGGTGCTTGAAGGTGTACAGGCCCAGGCGGTCATTCCCGTAGTTGGACAGGTGCGTCATGAAGATGCTGATCTGTTCCAGGAGGGGGGAGAGGCAGGAGCTGGTCAGCCTCTGAGCCACCGTCACCAACTTCCGACCTTTTGGTCTTGCTTCAGCTTGAAGGGCCATTCGATGACCAGCCCAGGGTTCACTAGGGCCCTCCACAATCTCGCTGTGTGACCTGGGTCTGGGCACAGCCAGGCGAATGCAGATCTGACTGACCAAGTACTACAGCCCTGAGATGGAAGCTGACCTTTCTGGGTATTCTGATTCATGTTTTTGGCGGGGGGGGCGGGGGGGGGTGGGGGAGGGTGCATGAAGATAAGGTAATGCTTAGGTATCCCATAAAACTAAGTAGTACCACCACTTGATATCTATTTAACATCTTGATATCTATATTAACGCACAAATTATTATTTCCACTTTACGGACAAGGAAAGAGAGGCCCAGAAAGTCCAGGTAAATAGTTTACACTATATGTATTATGCATAGTTTATATATTGTTTACTATGTACATTAACATATCTTCACTAATAAAAGAGAAACATGCAAATTGGTGTCACTCCGCTACGCCCACCAGCCAATCCGAACAACTATGCAAATTAACCCAACAAAATTGGAGGTTAATTTGCATACACAGGCACTGAGCGAAGACTGAAGACTGAAGACGGAAGAGGCTTGGCTTCTCCACTGCGGCTGTGGCGGAGAAACCAAGCCTCGCTGTGGCTGGACGAAAGGCCTGGGTCCTGGGTGCTGGAGGAAACTAGTGCCAGCAGCCAGGGGAAGGAAGGCTTATTGCACGAATCTTCATGCAACGGGCTTCTAATCTACTCTATAAAAGCGAAATATTAAAATTAACCGTTTCTCCGAGACAGGGTAAGCCACGCCCACCAGCCAATCAGAGCGGCTGTATGCAAATTAGCCCAGCCAACATGGCGGTCGCCACTCCCGGACCTGAGTAAACAGCCCTTTCCATTGCGGCAGGAGCGAAAGTGAAGCTGCGCCCCTCAGCTCAGCTCCGATTAAACTGCCT